>JARJPL010000044.1:0-125536 GCA_030782805.1 Aschersonia sp. MBC 622
GCCCCCCCCCAGCCCGCCTGCCTCCACCAGCTGCCACCTGCTGCCACCTGCCACCTGCGAGCTTCTCTTAATAATTCCCTGGCGCCGCCGCTCTTCCCCCATCCTCAAAGAGCCCGCCTTTACTAAACCCTCAATCCTCACCTCCAAAGCTTCTCTATTTTCTCGTCTTTTCGTCTTCGATTGGCTCACACCTTTTGGGGCCCCTTCTCTTTCTCTCTATTCTTATATATCCTCAGCAGTTCTCTGTTGTGCTCGTCGTTTTCACTCTAACGCCCGTGATCTCCAACCTCAATTCTCTATTTACAACCATCTGCAGCGCCTTCGATTCCCGCTTTCGACTCCCCTTCGTTTGTCCTTCCCCATCTTCTGTCCACCACCAGCTAGTTCTGTGGCGACAGTCAAACGCGCTGTTATTTTGTTCGCCCACGACTATTGACACGCCGACACGGCGTCCTCTGCGCCTTGCGCTGCCTTGCGCTTCTCTCCCTCTCGGCCTCTCGATTTGTCCATCTTGCGCCGCGTCCTCGTCCGCTTTACTCTGACTCTGCTTCGACAAGACTACAGCCCTCCCCCGCTCAGTACAGTCGTCTCTCGCGTTGCGATACTAGCCTCGCGCTTTCAGGACTCGACAAGTTCTGCCTCTTTTTCGATTGACAGATCCAGCCTTGAGGCCATTGACGTTGCCCACAACCAAAGCCGCCCATCACTGCCCATTTGGCAATCGCCTCACCTCAAACCACACCTCGAACCGAATTTTTTTCTATAGATCGAGAAAAAGATGCCCGAATCAAAACCTAGCTCTGCTCCGAGCTCTAAACCTTCCTCCATCAAGTCTTCTGATGGCGTAAAAAAGTCTCCCGGCCTCCGTCCTGAGGATGCCGAAGGCCACTCTCCCGCTGGCAGTGACTCTGGCAAGCCTTCGGAAAGGTCTTCTGTTAAGGGTCGCTTTACTCGCATGTTCTCTTCCAAAGAACCATCTCGGGCTGCTACACCCAATATCGCTGCCAGTGGTGCCGCCAATGGCAACGGCGACATCCTTGGCCGCCCTCGCGGCTCCTCCGTCAACAGCTCCTCGACACCCAAGCCTGCTAAGGACGCCGCTGCCGACAAGCCTGCCGAAAAGGACAAGCCAGCTCAGGCCCTTGTAAAACCGACCACTTCCAAAGAGGGAAGCACTCGCTTCGTGTCCAATCCCGATGTCCAAGGCGCCCACGAGCACTATCTCAAGTCCAGTCGCCGTCAAGAGAAGCTTTCTGACATGTGGCGTAGCCTTATCGGCAAGAAGGCCGAGCCTACCCCTGATCACGATCTTTCTCTCGTCTCAAATTGGGTCGACTCACTCCGCCAGGAAAAGGAAGACGCTGCCAACGGCACCAAACTTGGCCCCAACACCACGACCACTACCCTCGTCGAGAAATACGGCAAGTGTCAGGAGATTGTCGGCCGCGGCGCCTTTGGCATTGTCCGCATCTCCCACAAGAAGCTTGGCGCTGGTGAGAAGCTTTTTGCCGTTAAGGAGTTCCGTCGCCGACCCGAAGAGACCGAGAAAAAGTACAGCAAGCGTCTTACGGCCGAGTTCTGCATCTCTTCCTCGCTTCGCCATCCCAATGTCATTCACACCCTTGACCTGCTTAAAGATGCCAAGGGCGACTACTGCGAAGTCATGGAATTCTGTGCCGGAGGTGATCTTTATACCCTCATCCTGTCTAGTGGCAAGCTCGAGGTCCAAGAAGCCGACTGCTTCTTCAAGCAAATGATGCGAGGCGTTGAATATCTGCATGAAATGGGCGTGGCCCACCGTGATCTCAAGCCGGAGAACCTGCTACTTACCACTCGCGGTGGCCTCAAGATTACCGATTTTGGCAACGGCGAGTGCTTCCGTATGGCCTGGGAGACAGATGCCCACATGGTCTCGGGTCTCTGTGGCTCCGCGCCCTATATTGCCCCCGAAGAATATACCGACAAGGAATTTGATGCCCGCGCCGTCGACGTATGGGGCTGCGGAGTTATCTACATGGCCATGCGTACTGGCCGTCATCTCTGGCGCGTTGCCAAGAAAGACGACGACGAATTTTACGCTCGCTATCTCGAAGGACGTCGCGACGAAGATGGCTACGGACCTATTGAGTCCCTTCACAGGGTAAGCTTCTCTTGCAGTCGATATCCACGACAATACTAATTTTGTTGGACTAGGCTCGCTGTCGCAATGTCATCTACTCTGTTCTAGACCCTCATCCCACAAGACGCCTAACGGCCGCGCAGGTGCTCAAGTCCGAATGGGTGCGCGAAGTAAAACTTTGCAAGGCCGGTGAGGAGGGTCTCTAACACACTGTCCGTCATGCTCCTTTGCATGGCGGACTGCTCTGATGGTGGTGGGCGCTACAGCTTATTGGCATTTCTGGCTGTGACCGCCGCACATCTTGCAGATTCTTGCTTGTACAAATCTTCACTGTGCAGCTCTAAGAAGACTTGATAGATGTCAAGTCAACGATGATGAGACATGAACATGCACGCATCCACGGCATATATTGTGGAATGCTTTTTAGAGACGGCTTTCTTTTCTTAATCTTTTCTCCTTGTCTCTTCGTCGTGGAATCAGAGGACAGCGAGTATGGAATTGCTGGCGTCTTTGCCATTTAACAACGCTTGAGGCCTCTGACGCCACCTTCATATTTCTTTCTTTGACTGGGAGTTTTCGTTGTAATGGCTCTTTCTGTTGGAAACTATATCTACGGAGTTATACACCGCTAAGCACTGGCGTCTTGGAGCATATTCATTCACTCTTGATCACTGTATTGCGTTTTTTGTCGTTCTTTAATGAGAAGATCGGTTTTTATTGCCGTCTTGACCAATAGCATGCCTAGATGCGATGCTTGCACGTGGATGCTCTTGCGTCCAGTTGCTAATTTTCGTGGAGTGTATCTCAGGTTTGTGCGCGCGGGCTACATGGTTCTATGTAGCGGCCATTTGAAGTCGGACTCGTGAGTTGATAGGCGAGTTCATTCATGAAGTTGATTCGTGAGGTGAAATATGAGGTGATCCGTAAAGATATGGCAGACGATTGAGGAAAGCAATAGTGTCTCCAATCATGTAGCTGAACATGGGAGAAGACGTGGCCGGTCCTTCAAACTGACTGTTCACTCGGTGTTTTCGTGGCCGTGTATCCTTGAACCATCAAAGGACAGGGAACTGTTTAATCATGATACACTGTAGAAGACCATGTCACATGCGTGCTTGCAAGGTTTATGCTCTCGGAGTTGGAAATATTTGCATTCATCCACCAGATGACAGAACCATTAAAACATTCAGCAACAACAAACTGCCCGTCCGTACCTCTTTGCGCCAGATTCATGGATCCATGGTAAACCCTCCCATTCATATGGCATGACAAAAAAAAAGTAGAAAGAAAGACTGAAAAAAAAATCATTCAAAGTTTCAAACCGTTGCAATGTCCAACCACGTAGATAAGTTGAAGAGAGAAGATGTTGGAAGAAGAAGAAAAAAAGCATGTGGGCAGGAAACCAAAATAAAACCCGGTGTTCCCTCCCACTTGACCCGTCACCTCATATACACAGTACTCGTCGACAAAAAAAAGAAGAGAGACAGCCGCGAGACTCAATCTCTCAGCTGAATACCCATGTCTTGCTCCATTTGAGAGAATAAGACGAATGGGTCGTAGAATATAAGAAAAAGATGTGTAAAATGCATTCGATTCGTCTTTGATTAAAAACACATGGCGGCGAGAGTGGCGTGTGTATATATGCACTCATGAAGCTGGCCCTTGGTCATGCATGCGTCGTCGTACGCTGCTGCGACTACGAGTGGAAGAGGTCCCAAGCTCGCTCGCAAATTCGCAAAAACTCTTCGCGCTTTGCCCGCTGTGATTCCGGACTGTCACGGCCCGCGCCAAAGGGGCCTCGTCTGCTAGACGAAGGGCCGTGGCCGAGAGGCGGGGTCGCTCCATCCTCATACTCGGCGCGGGTTCTTCTGCGGTTGCTGTTGCTACCGCTGATGCGACCACCGGCAGGCGAGGGTGGCGTGGGAGGCTGGTGTCCGCCGTAGTGCACAATCTTTGGTAAGAGTTCGGCGCGGCCGCCAGCGAGCTCTTGCTGGGCCTCCTCGGCTGACTTGTATTCTCTGGGGCGCGCAGACAAAGGAGCCTGGTACGCGGACTGCGGATGGCTAGGCGAAGCCAGCGGGGCGCGGGACGCAGAACCGTAGGCGGAAGGATGGCTGTCGGCATGTTGCGATTGCGGGAAGACATCATGAATGGGTGGCAGACGGTTGTTCGTTTGCGTGGCAGGGACGTGGTGAATGTGCGACTGGCTGCCATGGCCTGGCTGAGTGGGAACGTGTCGTGACAAAGGCGCGGGTTGGTGGCGGCCGGTGAAGCTGTGACCCAGAGGCGCGGACTGAATTACGCGCTCGTGGGCGAATTGCTCGTGAGAAGGCGCAACAATGGACAGGCCCGGGGGTGCACGTCTGCGATGAGACGACATTCCAGGAGTTCTGGCGGAAAACTGGGGCCCACCATCGCGGTCAGGGTGTGTACCGTCGCCCTTTGCTGACTGCAACTGCAGACGAGCTTCGATAATATTGCGCTGCTGTTCGCGGACACTCAGACTGCGTTGAAGCTGCTCCTTCATGACAGGGTCTTGAGTGACAAAGCCGGGGGAGAGACAAGCCAGCCCAACCTCTTGAATTCCAAGACCATCTCTAGCGGTCAAAGGAACAGCCGAGGCGGGTGAATTGCTGTTGAGAGTATTCTTGGAGAGATCGAGTTTACGGGGTCTGGGCCGCGTGTTGTTAAGACTTGGAGAGCCGGGTTCCTTCTTGATGACAACTTTGGGAGGGTTGACATCAGCCTTGGATCTGTTTCGGTTGTTAGCATCGGCTTCTTCTGCTCGATACATTGTACTACTACAAGACACTTACGCGCTAGAGGGAGAGCCTTTGCCAGAGGCGGGCGCAGCTCTGGGACTGTTACTTCCAGACCTTTGAGTAGAGGCCTGTGCAGCGGCAGATTTCGAAGCTGATGATCTGCGCGAGGGCGGAGATGCGGCGCCGTTGGCTGTCGGGGCGACGGAGGCAGAAGCAGGGGAGGGCATGACCGAGGGTCTCTCGTGAGGTGCGGGAGACGGAGCCATGGCGATTGCAGCACTCATAGTTGACGCTTGGCCAGAGTGGCGAATGTCGAATGTGTGAGGTCGAATTGTGAATCTGGGAAAGGGCAGCTATGTATCTAGCTAGAGCCCGAGAGTGGATGAGGTTGGGCAGAACCGAGCGTTCAAGTGGCGCAGATGAGGACAGCACTAGAGATGGCCTCGGCGGCAATACGGGGTACAGGCCTGGTGCGAAGTTGCGATTGTCCTGAGCGAGCGCGAGTGTCGAGAGTCAAATGCGATGAGAGGGTCGTCGGAGAGGTGCCTTTGATATGCGGCTATGTTGGCGAGCAGACTGGGCGTCGAAGCGAGTGATTGGCGCGTGGGCGTCGCGTTTAAAAGAGACTGGTTCGGTTTGTCTCGAGAGGGCTCTATCACAAACGGGAGATGTCTGGCGACGCAAAGGGAGTGGCGGTTAGAGTAAAGAAGGATGCCGACAGTCAAGAAAGCAAATGTCGCATACAAAAGAACCCAGACGCTTGGTTGCAGAAGGCAAGGAAAGGGGAGAAGGAGCAAAAAAAAAGGTAGAGGCAGTAGAGGCAGAGGGGGGGTAGAAAAGTGTTGCAGAATATACGTAGTAAACGGACAGCGAAGCGAAGGGCTTCAGATAGAGGGGAGGGGAAAGGATCTGGTACCTCTGCAAGCAAGTACCCAAGTCAAGACTGGCAGGTATTTTGACAAGAATACCAAGGGCGGACACACTAGAGAGAGGATC
Organism: Aschersonia sp. MBC 622; assembly: GCA_030782805.1. Classification (NCBI taxonomy): domain Eukaryota; kingdom Fungi; phylum Ascomycota; class Sordariomycetes; order Hypocreales; family Clavicipitaceae; genus Aschersonia; species Aschersonia sp. MBC 622. The sequence continues at coordinate 5,878 of JARJPL010000044.1, forward strand.
AGGATGGATGAACGGGTACCAGCCTACGGAGTACCAGGTAGGGAGGTACCACGGTACATACCTACCTAGGTAGATATGGGCGGGCGGGCGCACAGTTCCACTAAAGTACCTGGTAGTTTGTTACTGGGTGGGATGCGACGTGCAGCCAGTCGCAAGGTCAGATATAGGGCGTTTCTAGCTGATGAAGGAGGTTTTTCTTTGATGGCGCGGGTCGTTTTGAATTTGTTCCTGACGAATCCCAAGTTTGTGTAATTTTTGTGCTCTATAATGAACCCGGTGTCTTTGTCCTGATGTCTTGCCAAATACCAGTGCACATGCAAAAGAGGAAAGGAACTACCACCACTGTCAAGTTGTCAACCACGAACCTACCTAGGTCACTTGTACCATCACGACGCACAGGGGCCGACTGACGGGCCAGGGGCTGCGTCGATGCACCAATCTGGAGCAACCAGGAGGCTGACGAGTTTTGGGTTTGGATTAGTTGGGCGTGTTAGTTTAGGACTAGTTCAGTTGAGAGCGCACAGTTGTCAGTTGAGGCCGGGCGGTGGTCCTCGCATTGGTCAACGCTGCGTCCGGGGGGGATGGGTGGGGGGCGTACAGGTTAATGGGGGGTGTGATGGAAAGGGGACTAGATTTACGAATAAATGTAGGGGCCCAGGGGGAAACCTTTCTGAATTGTGAAGCCAGATTAGGGCTCAACATGCGCCGCTGGGGAAGGGAGTTGTTTTATTTTATTTTTATTTTTTGCCAAGCATGCGCATCCTCTCAACTTTGAAATCTTGTTACTTCTGATACTTTTCATGCCGCGATGCCTCATCTACCTGCGGCAGGGGGGAGAACTGGTGGAAGCGCCAAAAGCTCATCGGTGGTTGGCTGGAGATGTGCTGGAACCGCCCAAAAGTTCAAACCGCTAGCAGGGATGGTGAAAGCCGAAGGGTGGGCGAAGAAGGGGGGACGGGCGAATACTGGTGTCAATAATAATAACGAGAGGAAGGAAAAAGATTTTAATGATTCAGTTGCATCGCGTGCCTTGGCAAGTCGGCAAACAATTATCAGTAGGGATACAAGATAAAAACCATCACATAGCTCACAAGTTAGCGGCAAAGCCTGCCGAAACGAGGTCCTCTTTATTTTTGGGCAGCAGTCGGCGATAGCCGTGGTTCAACAGTAATACTAAAACATTTATTTGCCCAATTTGCCATCGTTCTGAAAAGCCACGAGTCGCGCATAATGATCACTGGTCAGCTGGAGATGAGCATTCAAAAAAGAAGGGAAAGGCCGAGCATTCATCACACTTGACACTTGATCGTCGACACTGTGGTTGCGTGGCTGCCCCCTTGTCTCTCTACCAATCTACCTAACTAGCTGGTTCCCAGTCTCACCGTCGCCACCGTCCCGCCAATTCGGTTGCTTGCTGCCCGACAACTTTATTACCCCCAGGGAAGAAATGACAACGATACGATGTGACACGGACTTTCATGTTGATATCTGCAGGCATCGGGGTGGGGTGGCGTGTGTCTCGTCCGGGGTACTCACAACATCAGTTTCTCTTGGATTCGTTGACGATTCAATTTATGCTGTTCAGTCTTATCTGCAGGATCCGTACACGGCAGCACTTGTAGCAATAACGTCTGCTCTACTATTCAAACGATGATATCCGCACACAAAAGGAACACGACAAGGAAAAAAATTCTGCTGCCGAGGACCTTATGACCTTATTCCCCCCCCCCTCGTCTTCATATGGTCCGTTTCAGCAATGGCAGTAGCGCAGACCGCGGCAAATGCGCTGGCGCAGCCCGTCGTTGGGCATCGCCGGCTCTGAAACTGCTCACTCCATTTCGGTCAGCCATGCGCTCTCTGCCTCGCTCGTTTTGCTTTGATTCTTATTTCCACGCAAAAATGAACCCAGCCTTGCCCCCTTTCCTCCATCTCCCGTCAATGATTCCCAAAGTTTGCCATGCTCGTCCACTTCTCGCCACCCTAATCTGATCCAAGGCTACCCTTTTGGGCCGGGTGTATTTTTATGTAGATGCTCTCTCTCCGTCAATAAAAGGAACTTTTGCCTCGCATTAATCATCAATCATGTTGGATCGGGATGGGTCTTTCCAACTTGATTCACTGTCTCGCAACAAACAGGGCATTCGTGATGGAAGCGACTGTCCGAAGCTACACAGGGTAAAAAAAAATTATTGCTGATCAACTGGTTTAGCCTCACATGAGCATTCATGATCGCGACCCTGCAAAACTAGCGCCGTTTCATTCGTCGAGGTAATTATTTAGGAGGGGGCCAAGTGTTGCAATCAAAATCGAAAATTGACAAAAACGTTACACTAGACCCGCACAGGGCTACAAATATGATCGGCAATTTGCTTCAACTTCTCAATTATTGCCTGGTCATGCCCTATTGGCCTTGCAAAATTCTTCATGCGCGCCAGGTTGTAGGGTCTCAAGAGCCAACCAACCTCACAGACGCCGGTTGCCGTGCGCTGCACACGGCGCTTTCTCCTTTTGCGCGCACACGGCCAACGAGCCCGGAGTGACAGACCAAGCGACAGCTGCACGGTCCTCTCGATAAACCAAAACCTCTTTCCATGACGGGCAGTAAATTAACACAATTCGTAGATGCAGGAAGCAGATCTCACTGGTGCAGTTCCGGACGGAACACATTCCGGCCCAAATTGCGGGAAATCCTTTTTGACGGCAACGTGCGCGTGCGTGTGCCAGCATCGTGTCCCGGTACGTCATCTGTACTGCCGTGTGCACACGGATGCAGGCTGGCACACCGATTGACTGCCTTTGCCAGTGCCAGATTCGCTAGGGAGCAGTTTGAGCAGGTTCTCTTGGCAATACTACCGCTATTTTACAGCCACGGCGGCTCGATGCATCTTTATCACATTAGCCGCTCACGTTTGTCTTATGCGCCGTGTTTGCTCCCTATGCCGGCGGTGTCTGCAGCTTTTTCGTGGCCCTCTGCCGAATGTCTTGTTCGCTTCACCGTTTCCTCTCTTCCTTTCTCTATTCGCTTGTCTTTAATCCCACTGACGACCGAAAATCATCGTCCTGTCCTCCACCAACAAGCCCCCCGCCACCTGAGACGTTGACGTCTCAGGTGTTGAAGAGGGGCCCAGAACATGGATTCGGTTCTTTCGCCTCGCCCATCATGGTCGCTGGACAAGACAATTCCATCCATTCACCTTAGACATTCCATGCAGTTTGCATAGAGCCGAACAGACTTTGACGCCTCCCGCCTCCAATTACGAGGCTTTGAGCAATTTGCCACTCGCATTTGGCCAACATCTTGATACGAAGAGCAATAGCCAAGGGCTCATCTTCTTCAGCTCCATCGATGATAAAACATGAAAAGATGTATCTTGGTCAGCGTCCCGCTCCGCTGGTTTTCGTGAGGCGGACATGACGAATCTCTGCCCGCCAGATCCATATCAACAAGGGGCTTTTCCAAGCAAGGCGCTGGTGGGCAGAGGAAGAAAAAGCAAGGGTCTTGACAAGTCTACCTTGCAATTGCTATTTTTACCTGCAACTTTTGGCTATGTACCTGGTACCCAAGCACGTAGTATTAACTATAGTCGATCGCCACATCCTGGCATCTATCAACATGGTATTCAAGATGCTGAATTTGCTTTTCCTTGCCAAAAAAAGCTGCGCGGTGAAAAGGCAAGAATGGGTAGGGAAAAAAAGGACGCAACACATTCTTTATCCACCTTGTCCCCATCTGCACTCCTGTCAAGACAAACCCCAAGACTCGGGACTCGTCAGACAAAGACTCCATGCAGAGTTTCAACACTTGTCTGGTGGCGTCGAACTAGGGGCTTCGTCTCAAACACCTCGACACGCCCCCCGTTGCTCTCTACCCCTCCCCGCGTGAACGAGCACGGCTACTGGGTTGACAGACTCATGTTCAAGCCAAAAAGGGAGCCCTCTGAATAACTAAAAAGGTGCATATGCCGTCACCATATTCATTTCTGCATGCTGATGACCTGGCACTTTCAGGAAACGTCACATGTATTCGTTGTCGGCGACGTGCCACACTATCCTGCGGCACGGCGTTCAGGGGCAAGCAATGGTCATACCCTGGACAAGAGTGCTATTCTGAGAATCTCAAGGAAACAGAACACATCACCAATTCTTGTGATGCCGTCAATGATGAAAATGTGCAGTTGCATTGCCCCTCTTATAGTTGGTGAATGTTACAACAAGGCCAGAGCATAAATGCCGGCTCTCGGTCGACACGGCTTTGCACGCATTGCTTACCATCAAGCTAAGATCTACACCATCTGCGAAAAAGCTTCCGCGGCTGATACTGCAGCGCATACGATCCGACAGGCTCCATGACGCGGCAGGAAAAAAAATAAAAAAAATAGGTTAAACATCCACAGCCACAGACGAAGAGGAATATAATAGTAGGCGGATTTGTCCGAACAAGAATGAAAACAATCGAAAGAAGGACGGTATACGGAACGTTCATCAATTCAGCGTGACGGTGACTGCGCAAGTAGTCGAACCGCATGCGAAAAGAGCCAAAAAAATAAATAAATTAGTACACTGGAAACTGTTCGAAAGCAGCGCAACTATCATATTAACTGTGCTAATTTTGCTCATGTACTCCATCTTCAGCCATGATCCACCGTGGCACTGAGTGAGGTCGACCCACTTAAAATATTCACATCGTCCTCAAAATTTGTAGATGCAAGCCTTGAATGATATCAAAATCGTTCTTCAGTACTCTTGTGTTAACGCTTCAGATGAAGTTTTATCTCAAACTGCCGACGTCGACTTCAAATCAGCAACTGCTATTCAAATATTAAGATCTACTTTGCTTCCAACTCTCAATTCATCACACAACCCTCATCATGCCCTCCAGGACCAAAAAGGACGCCCCGTCCGAGGACGCTGCCATGGAGGATGCCCCCGTTTCTGCGCAGGTCGAGGATGTGCCTGATCAGGACATACCCGAGAATGGCGCCGCAGAGGAGGCAGAAGAAGAGGAAGAGGAAGAGGAGGAAGTTGAGGCCCAGCGCGTAAAGATTGTGAGTTTGCCTTGCTCTCCCCCCACCCCGACTGAGAGTCTCGTATGAGATGACCTCAACAGAGCTGAACCCTTTTCTGGCGTCAAACACAAGTACTGACCGTATCACGCAGCTTCCTGGCTCTACCGAGACGGCCGCTTCCTTTGAGTTTATCGAAGAAGGCCACACCATGGGCAACGCCCTGCGGTACATTATCATGAAAAAGTATGTTATTCCCGGCCGAGGCCAGGCTTTTGAAGCGATGCGACTAACAGAGTAATGACAGCCCCGACGTTGAATTCTGCGCCTACACGATTCCTCACCCTTCAGAGGACAAGATGAATATTAGAATACAAACATATGGTGAGTCTCATCAACGCCCCGCCATTGGCGCGCGCAAGGCTAACACTCCATCCCAGAGGGCACCGCCATTGACGCTCTGAAAAAGGGCCTTGGTGATTTGCAGCAGGTCTGCGACGTCGTTGCCGATGAGTTTATGACCAAGCGTCAGCAGTTTAACGACGAAAATGGCATCGTCAGGTAGACGCTGGCCAGAACTCAGGTCGGTTTAGTTCGTTTTAACTTGGGTAATTCGGAGCGTTATAATCTTTTTTAAAATTCATTCATTTTTTTGCCATTGCATATAAAGGCAAAGTAACACAAGAAATTCAAATGAGACACTGCATGTTGCGCGACATGCTGGGTAATTTGCGACGGCGCGTGATGCATTCGCTCAAGTCTAGTGGTTATATATGTACATAGCAGTCTCGATGTCGAATTTCCTCAATTGCGGCCCTGCCGAGTTGTTAGCCATCCACTGAATTGACCCAAGAGCGGGAAGGAAGAGCTTCATACCTGCAGAAATCCAGACATGAAGTTTCTGGGCAGTCTGTCGTCTCCTCTAAAGTTCTCGTCTTTGAAGTACGACATGACGTGTGTGGTCTGCTTCCAAAAGTTCATCATTTCCTATACCGGCGTTTCGTTGTTAAAAAATTTCACAATGACATGGCGCGCCGAACTCGGTGCCCTTCGTACCTGGTACTCGGCGTGCGACTTGAACAAGAGGACGTCGACGGCCGACAGCTTGCTGACGAAGCGGTGGCGCTCAAACTCCTGCCTCATGCGGTTGCGGATGACGGAGATGGGCATGGGCATGTTGTACATGGTCTGTACCTCCGGTGCCTAATTTCGATTCCCCACGGTCAGCATTGGTTTAGTCATATGTCGTGCGCTTCTTCAGCTTATATGTTTCGCCATCTCTCCAGCTCTATTATCGGGCAGGCTCTCGATCGCGCAAATCGCCCAATCCGATTTGGTCGCCGCGAGATATCGTGCTCGGAGGTAATTCAAGAAACGTACTCCTCTTATCCACTCGCGGTAGGAAGACAGAACTCGGCGCTTGGCCTCTGCCCAGTTGGCGGCTGCGATTTCATCTAGTTAGCAAGACGGCCCATTGGTTGCTGCGGTGCAGCGGCTCCGATACGGGGAGCAATACGCACACTGCGCCGTCTTCTTGGCAAATTGCGTCGGGGTAATGGCCATGGTGGGCGACTAGTCGGTTCAATTGTGCTGGACGAGACCCGGCTTCCGGAGCGTGGTTTGATGAGGTTGCTGTGCTTCGGCTGCAACCCGTATCGTCAGAATGGCTGCGGATCACGTGCAGCTACCACGCCACAGCAAAAGTAGTTGCGCGCGCGCCACACTTTTCTGCCCCGCGGAAGAGATACTGGCTGGCTTGGAATTTTAGCTAATGATAAGTTAGCTTCCTACCTTAGTAAATTTACAGGGCGGCCCGTCTGATAGCAACGTACGCAACGCAATCATTGTTAATTCGCCGCCACCTTTCAACTGCGCCGAGTCAACCACCTTTCTCTCTGACAAGATATCGCGGCGCACATACAACTAGGAGGATCTACAAGGCACGGCCGCACAATTTCAAGATGCCCGCCATACGCCACGCCTCGAAGCGCAAGCCCCCGCCAGACGGTTTCAGCGACATCGAGGACGACCTGCTCATCTTTGCCAACAAGATGAAGGACGCGCAGAACAAGCCGCCGCCGCCGGGCCCCAAGTACAAGGCGCAGTGGGAGGTTTTTCAGATTGCGCACCAGCGAAGCCGCTACGTCTACGAGCTCTACTACGACAAGGAGGCCATCAGCAAGCAGCTGTACGATTGGCTACTCAAGAATGGCTATGCGGACGCGATGCTCATTGCCAAGTGGAAGAAGCAAGGCTACGAAAAGGCACGTTGTCGAATGATTTTAGCAAAACCGGACTCTCTTTCTTCTGCACGCGATCATGCTAACAAGTGTTGTTCTATAGCTGTGCTGCCTTCGCTGTGTTCAGACGAAAGAAACAAATTTCAACAGCACGTGCATCTGTCGCGTGCCCCGCGCGCAACTGAAAGAAGACCAACAGGAAATAGAATGCAATAGCTGCGGATGCCGCGGATGTTCTTCTGGCGATTGATATTCTCCTTTACTGTTTTTGTTTCATTAATATCGTGGCGCGCTTTGTTTCTTGGGCGGCAGAAGACTTTGCCGTGTAATGCATTATCACGGCGTTATCAGCGAAATCTTGTTTTAGGCGAATGGGAAAAGCAAAAGAAAAGCAGTGGATTTCGTCAATGTACACAGATGAATGGGACTTTTAACAGTTGGCATATAGACAGTCTACAGTGTCATTTTCCACACGTGCTGTTTGTTTCATCAGTCATACAAGTCGTAAATATGCAAGGTGCTCCTCCCACATCTCTCATCGTTTGGCAAAACCACTTCGGTTCCTGTTACCAAATTTGACAGCCGCAGGAACAAAGCGCAACGACGCCATACTGCTGGTAATAGTGTCAACATCATCGTCGACGGTGGGGGTCTGGGAGGCCCGCCCCTTGTCCGTCGAGGATTCAGAAACCTGCTCTCCCGCGTCCGACGCCTGCTCTTCGAGAGTGGCAGCGCGCCCTCTCGCACCCTTGGTTTGCGACGTTGCCGAGGAGCGGCGGCGGCGGGGTGCGCCATCCACGAGCAGGGACCTCCGTCCGTCGATGCCGTCCCGCGTCACGGCAAAGAAGAAGTTCTTGGGATACATGTGCTTGTCAATCAAGTGCATACGACGCTTCTGAGGTGTCATGCATTTCCTGTCGCAGCCCTCGACAAAGCAAGAAAACTGTTGTCCGCGTCCGTGATTAGCCGGTGTCGTGGTACAAAGACGGTGAGCAGGAGGTTGATATGTACGGTGTGGACGCCCTGATCTCGCCGGACCCTGACAATGGGATCGTGCATCTCTTCAATGTGCACACCGAGAAGATGCTGGCTGGGAAAGTTCTTGCGGCATTGCAGACAACGATTGGTATGGAAGCTGCTGTAGTGCGCCTCGTACGCGGTGTAGGAGTCAAAAGTCATGTCGGCGTGAGGCGGCAGGGAGCAGAGCATGTGCACTTCAGAAGACAACGGTTTGCTGCGGTCGGTATCTGATGCCGTCGCGTCCAAGTCGAGCTCTGTATATTTGGCAGTGTGTTGAGGACCAGAAGGGGGCACGTCCGCGTCAGGACTGTCGGGCGATGCAGGGTTTATATCGTCTTGGGGCTCTCGCGAGCGCTTCATGCTTGTAACCGGGCAAGGTAAGGTGGTGTATTAGTGGAGAATCTCGGCAGCTGCAGCCGGCATAGGTTGTCAGGATGACACTATGCGTCGTAGCTTGTATTTTTGATTGAGATTGAAGCAAGTTTCCACGTATCAATGATGGTTTCGAGGATCAGAATTGGTGGCAAGCTTGCTGGTGTTTTCTTTGCTGGTGGAGCTAGAGCTGTTCTTGTGTGGTGGGCTCACTGTAAGTATGTCATCGAATGGCCGCGATGAGCCGGCTCGTGCGCGACCAAAAACTGCAGCAAATCTCGCCGAAACACGGCTTGCATATTGAAAAAGTCAAAATTTTCAACGTGGTACAGGGTGAGAATCTGGCCATATCATTATGCACCTTGAGAGCGTACGCCTGCCAAAGGGTGTAATAGAGGTGTGCTGACATCGGTGAAAGACGACATCTACGCATACTCAACACAGCAAGAGTCATTCATGTAAAGCCGATGCAGATAAAGTCACCACCAATCTATACCTAGTGTACATAGGTAGATACTCAATATCCCAGCTGGTGCTTGGGGTGCGTGTGGGCTACCGGTTTAATTATTTGCAGTGCTGCCCTTGTGAGAAGAAGCTTTGGTAGCTAGCAATTAGCGTGCTACCTGTACAGCACTATTAAAAATGGCGAGAAAAAATTAACAAGGAAAGTCGGCCAAAAAAAAAAAAATTGCCCAACCTGGAGGGGTTCCTCTCTCCAAACCCCCCGACTTGCTCTTCACATTGGCCTCAGCAGACCAGTCACTATTGCCTGTCTTCTTCTTCCTCCTTCCCCCTTCTCTTCTTTGCTTTGCCGTTGTGCTGTGACATCCAAGGCGCGCATATTTCGTTTTTTTTCTTTTCGCATGTTTGCCGCGTCGTTTCCTCCCGCCTGGACTTACTTTGCCAAATGCTGCCGTCTTGCGTCGCCGCCGCTGCCGTTCCGTCTTCTTCTCGATCCCGCGCACCTCTTCGCCGCCAACACGTCTCCTGCGCGAATACACGACTATGGGCAGCCCGAATTTCCAAATTCTAACGTTCAGATAGCATGATTCGACAACATCGCTGACCAGTCCACCCTCTTTCCTCCACTTCACACCGCGCCCTCTGGCCGGCTGTGCTTGTCGCTCCGCGAGGTACAAGTCAATATCTCGGCCGCGATACGGCTTCGTCCGTTGCATTGTCGACGACAGAGTCATGGCCTCACCCGCTGCCCAGGCGAGCCAAACATGGCAGTGAGTATTGGCCTCTACCTACCTATCAAATACCCGCGCGCCCCCTTCGCGCATATGTGTCGCGACACCGCTGTGCGGAGTGGATTGTGCGCCAATGCATGATGCCATGCCCCTCCGATTGCTAACTTTGCCATCCACCACCGCAGAAACGCCTTGAAGCTTCGGAAGCACCTTCTGAAGCAACTGGAAAAGATAAAAAACAACACTTCATCAGGTGTTGATATTTCCCAGCTCGAAGCTGCCGATGGTACACTCGAAAAGTGTGTATCCCGTTTAGTGCGCCACTTGCCCGTTTGTTAACCCTACGCCAGATTCCGCCTCGCTTGTGTGCAGACCGTCTTTATCGATTTTGAGTACGCCGTTAGTGAAAATACTGAAGAGATGTTATGGAATTTGCATACGTCCATAAACTCCGAATATCGTCGAATTCTCGGCAGGTTGAAATCTTCCTCCCAGGCCGTCGAGCGCCGCAAAACCGAAAAGCTGTACACCAACTTTTTGCGCATAGCCCAAAAGTTCTACCAGGGCTATATCCAGCGACTCTCCGCGCGCTATGATATTCCTGATCTCAAACGCGTGGCCAAGGGAATTGAGGTCGAGCAAATGACAGCCAGCGATCTCATTAGCCCCGTACCTGCCGAGCTCAATGCAAAAGTGCTCAGGTCATGCCATTCGACACTCATCCGACTTGGCGACTTGGCTCGGTATAGAGTACAGGCCAAGCACAAGAATTCAGGATACGACATGGCTTTGACCTACTATACACTTGCTCAGCATCTCTTGCCCAAGTCTGGCTTCGCTTTTCATCAGATGGGTATCGTGAGCCTCGACCAGGGCAGCCACCTTGATGGCGTCTACCACTTTTACCGCGCATGGGCAATCAAGTTCCCTCATCCAAATGCAAAAACCAATCTGGAAATGGAATTCAAGTCTCTTCAACAAACAAGCTCCAATAAGTCCAAGCATGCGTCGTCCGGCCCTCAAGATGCCTTCATCATGTGGTTTGTGCGCCTGCATGCCTTATTTTACAAGGGTGAGACCGCACCACAGTATAAAGAGCTCGAGCGTGAAGTAATTCATCGCCTTGAAATGGCTGCTGCAACTGGGTCCTGTGGCGATATTATCCTGAAAATGAGTTTCATCAACATTGCCGCGCAATACATAGCTACCATAAAGTGCTCCGGTCAGTAACGCACACAACTACAGTTCTATCTATGAGAAGGACGCTAACGTGCAACAGAAAACAAGAATACGACCTCACTGCAATTTTACCAGTACACTTCCAACTTTAATGTCAAATTCTTTGCGACTTTCGCATCTGTGTTGGAGACAAACCTCAAGGAAAAGGTGTCCAAGGCTGACGACCTTGCTGAGGATGACAACGACAAGGTTTCGCAACTTACCGAATCACTGCTTCCCGCGCTACGAATTTACTCCATGTGGATTGCAGTATCACGTCAAGAACTCTTCGGACACGCTGCTGCGACCGCTGAAGGGTCACTGACTGGCGTCATGATGGACACTACTGCCCGAGTCTTTAGCCTCATCTGTGTGGAAACGTACAACAAGAACAACCTGGTGTCGTGCCCTTACTTGCTACCAGAGGATCTCGACATTCTCGGCTTTCAGCCACTCAACAAAAGCATTGTCCCAGAGCCGTGCCGCTCGTTCTGCGGACAAAATGGCAAAGTGAAGCCTCATTTATACTCGCCTGAGCAACGACTGACTCCACAGATGGAGAAGCTGGCGCGAATTCTCGACATTTTGCGATGTGCGTATTTCCTTGCCGAAGATCTAACTGTGCCGCTGTCATGCCGCGTCGTTGAGGACTGGCTGCTCTTTGAATACCAACCTTCTCAGCACCGGCCAGAACCACCTGCGGAAGCCCCAGCATTGCGGAAAGAATTGGTTGCAACTCCAGCCACGATCAACGTGCAGAAACGACGTTCGGTACAGACGAATGCCCAAGAACGCCAGGATAGCCCCAAGCTGTCAAACGGCAAACAGCTCGAAGCTCCCACCGTACCACCAAAGCCTTCTACAGTCCCGCCAGCCCCGGCCAACAAGGATGGTGAGGTGGGCGATGCAGAGAGCACCGTCATTAATATGCTCGCGCCTTTTCTGAAACCTCCTACACCACAGCCCCAACCCGGTATTAATGAGAATGATGTCACTCCGTCGTACAGAGCCCAACACAACATTGCTAGAGACTTGCATTTCAGCACACACCAACGTCAAGTGGACCCCAGTCCGACACGGTCCATTTCCTCGGGCAAATTTGAGCCTCTGCCGTGGGAGTGGTTCAACACGCCCAGACCCGCGCGCGGCGACAACTCGCCCTTATCCGCCGCTGGCATGTCGCCCATCACACCCGGCGTGCCACTCGGCAAGTTTGACGACCCCTTTTCCGTACCGTCTGCGCCTAGTCGTGCCGACGCCAACGACGCTGGTAGCGGTAGTAGCCGCTTTCCCCGCGTTCACAGTCACAGCAACATTCGTGCCGCCGACATGGGCATCAACCTGAGCGGTGGCTCCACAGCCGAGCACGCTCACCGCGCCGCACTCCTCCATACCTTCGCCGCAGCGGGCGGCCGGCCACCGTCGACGGGAGCGCGCACCTCACCGTTTAGCCACTGGGGCGAGAGCAGAAACCCGAGCGGCGCCGGCGGCGGAGGCCGGCACAGCGGGCTCAGCGCGCCGCCTGGCCTGCGCACGCCCGATGCGGTACCGCACTCCTCGTCGGCTGGCAGCCTGTCGCAGTTTTCACATCCGAGCAGCTTGTATCACGGCACACCGGGCGCGCCGGCCGCGAATTACAGTATCGGCGGGCAATATCTCTTTCAGCAGTCGCAGCAACAGCAGCAACCTTTGCAAAGGACCTTCCAAGCGGACAATTCGACATCTTCCTATGATGAGGCTATTCTCCGCGCTGCGTACGAAGGCAGAAACTGAAACGACATGGTCTTCTGCCACGAAGATTCGCTTGCCTCGGAATATGTTACCATCATGAAGGCGAGACTGCCGCCAGCACACTTTTTCACGATTCTTCACGTGAGAAGCGACTTTTTTGCTTTACATAAAAGAAACATATTTTAAAAAAGATGCACGTATCTTGTGTCGGATCGTGGAGGATACCGAAAAGAAACTTTCCCATGCGAAAGCGTGTGTTGTCATGGGAGTACGCTCCATGGATGCAAAACGCCGTTGTTGAAACCCGTTTCCCGCTAATGAAAGACACTTCACCTCAACGCCAAGCGAATATTTCGCCCCCTCTTCGCCAGAGCACGCTAACGTCTATCGCGACCACATCCAAGAGTGAAGAACCAGAAAGGGGCGGTAAGTGTGTGCGCTTAGGAGGACTTGTAGGCCTGCTTGGGGAAAGGATACCTAAGGAAAGAAAGGGATCGAGTTAGCGCTCTGCAAACGAGGACAACCGGTTATGGGTGAATATGATAAGACGCATGGATGACGTATTATGACTTGAAATGAAGATGAAAGTGAATGACATCAAACCGTGTCCATCTCAAAATGTAAAGCGAGAAATGAAGATTAACTTACGAAGGTCCAAGCTCCTGGATGCTCAGGCGGGCGAGCCACTGGCCCATGTCGATAGACTCCTCCAGAGTTTTGCCCTCGACGATACCGGCGAGAAGACCACCGGCAAAGGCGTCACCGGCACCGTTGGTGTCGGTGATCTTGGCAGACTCGATGGCGTGGACAGGGAACTCCTTGACGCCCTCCTCGCCCTGAATGGCAACGAGGGTGGGCTCGGTGCCCTGGGTGACAATGGCGACACGCTTACGCTTGCCGTTCTCCTTGGGGAGGTTGGCGAGGTGCTTGACGACGTCCTTGGGCTCCTTGGAGGCGAGTCCGTGAGACTCGGCATAAGCGGCGGCCTCGGTCTCGTTGCCGATGACGTAGTCCCAGTAGGGGGCGCTGGCATCGACGGGGTCCTTGAAGAACTGGGGAATGAAGGGAGCAGAGAGGGACAGGACGAAGATCTTGTTCTTCTCAGCCGCGTTCTTAGCCAGCTCCATAATGGCAGGAGGGCAGACTAAGCACGCTTGGTCAGTATGGCACAGTTACTTCATTAAGGCGTGATGGGAAGACAATCGGGCCATCATCGTACCGGTGAAGTGGAAGCCGCCAATGTAGTAGACATCGGCATTTTCGGCAAGAGCCCAGATCTCGGGCTTCTTCAAGTGGTCGAGGTCGTAGTGGTTGGCGGCGCCGAGGTCAGTGCAGAGGGAGCGGTTGAGTCCGGTGATGATGGCGCCGCAGCGGCCTGTGGGCTGTTTGGGGTCGACACGGTACTCGACGCGGAGGCCGGCGGCCTTGACGGCATCGTGGAGGGTGGCGGCGTATTTGTCGTCGCCAACGCCGCCAAGGTAGACAACGCTGTTGGAAGGCAGGATGTACTGAGCGCCGCGGGCGCTGTTCTGGGCGGCGCCGCCAGCAATCAGCTTGGCCTCATAGTTGTTGAGGAGGTCCTCGTAGAGAGGGATGTGTTTCTCCTCAGCGAGGATGGCGTCGTTGGCCTTAAGCCCGTACTTGTCGAGCAGCTCCTGATCACCGAAAGCCTGGATGTCTGCAGAGTTGTATATTAGAAATCAGAGGCATTGCAAAAAGAAAAGTCGTTGTGCCTGGGAAAGCTTCATTATTGCAACGACTTGTGAGTACCCCGCGGGCGGGCTTTTCTTGCAACGGGGGGGATTGGAAGCACTTGCGCTGTGAGAAGCGAAAATGCGGACAAAAATTGATTCACATACCGAGGAGAGGGTTCTCCAGGCAGAGAAGAGAGTATTCCTTGACGGGAGCCATTTTTTCTTTGATCAATTCCGTGAAATTGGGTTTCGGGTGCGGGAGGTTCAAGATTCAAGGAGGGGCAGAGGGGAGATTTTCTGAAAAGCTATGGCGGGGTCGTAAGCTGGTGGCAGGTACCTGGCTGGCAACATTTTCCGGATCCATCAAAGGTAGGTAGGTAGGTAGCTTTCATTGGCTTACTGGAAGTTTTCTCCTTTTCTCTGCGCCGTTGAGTGTATGGCCGCGGCTGATTATTCTGCCCTCGCTGCAATACAAAAGTTAAGTCAAATGTATGAACACTGTCAGCTGCTAAGGAATAACTTGATGCAGTAATATTGAGTGCACAAGTAGGTTTTGTGAACTAAGTAGAACCGCTTTGCTCAATGCTACTACTTCTTTCTGCACGCCTGAGAGTCCAACAATCTCATTCAACTCGTATTTAAGCTCTTATATGCGCTGCAAATGTAGAGCGTGCCGCATCAGTCGTACCAGCTGTTTCTTTCGCCCCAAGATTCAGTGTCCCGTCGCAGCACCATTGGAGGTGGGTAGAACAAAGTAAATAATTTTTGGAAGTGCGCTAAAATGTCATCCATTGTACTTGCTTTTGTTTCTATCATACTACTTCCTTCAGCAGTACCATCCATAGATGTAAGCACGCCACTATAACACCATCCCAATGAGACCATGAAATCCAGACATCGCCCTGCCTTACTCCTTCGTCTTCTGGGTACCGCGCAGCAGACCTGTTCTGCGGGCGGCAATAAGACCAGCCTTTTGACCCTGGGCGGCGTATCGGGAGATGGTAGAAGCCTTACCAATATGTTGGTGATTACCCTGTTTTGATTGTCAGCATCATACTTCACGCATCCGCAGCTTTCGATTATACGTACACCACCGTGAGGATGGTCGACGGGGTTCATGGCAACACCACGAGTCTTGGGCCAGCTGTTGCGCTTAACGGCGAACTTGTGCTTGGCGCGCGAAGCCTTGAGGAGGGGCTTGTCGGTACGGCCACCACCAGCGACGATACCAATCATGCCACGGGAGCTGGAGTGGACGACCTTCTTGGCACCGGAGGGCAGCTTGATGCGGGTCTTGCCCTCGTCGGGGTTGTGGCCAACAACGGTGATGTAGCCACCGGACGTGCGACCGAGAGTACCACGGTCACCAATCTTCTCCTCGACGTTGGATACGACGGTACCCTCAGGCATCTCGCCGAGAGGAAGAACGTTGCCGACGGTAAGGGCGGCCTTCTTGCCGGCGTAGATGAACTGGCCAGTGTACATGCCCTCGTTGGCGATGAAAGTCTCGGCGACCTGCTTGTACTTGTACGGGTGACGGAAGACGACCTTGGCGAGGGGAGCACCGCGACCTGAACCAAACCTGTGTCAGCTTCCTTGTTTCCCAATCGCATTCCAATTCGTTCCCGGTCGCGCGAGTAGAGGTGTCTCATTCGTCCTGAATTGTGAAGAGTTTCCAGGTTTTACTAACCAGCATCGTGGATGATGTCGCGAACTACACCGCGGACGTAGCCGTGGCGCTCAGCATAGTCGAGAGTGCGGAACTTGGCGGGGTTCTTGTTCAGGCGCGTGTTGGCCGCTATTCCAAAGGGTCAGTAAATGTCCAACGCAGAGTCTGCCGATCGTCGACTTGTTCGAGGCCGTCGTCGAAGTTTCGGCTGTCGGGGGAGAGGACTGACTGAAGATGGAGCCACGGCCCTTGCGCTGGTTGCGAATAACTCTACCCATGGCGACTCGTTTTCACTCGAAGAGTATCTGTCCGAGTAATTGGTGTCAGTGCCGAGTCGTCGAGATGCGTGGGTTTGGGAGGCCAATTACCTATCTCTTGCCGCTTGGTTGTTTAACGGGAAGCCCTGGCGTTCGCTTGGGGCGACATAATTTTTGTGTGCGGGCCCTGTCCACCGTAGAGAAAGCAGCCCTGAGCACGTGATCTCAACGTTTGGGATGCTTTTGCGTCCAACTAGCTCTGCCTGTGGGTCAACCATGATGTGGCTCGTTGCAGTCGAGATTGTGGCTAGTGCTTCTCAGTTCGTCACGTGCAAGCTAAAAACATGCATCACGTTTCTGGGAGAACGCGTAAAGTGATTTGAAAGTCTAACTTGTTGGCAAGCCCAGACTGATGTCAATATCTAGTCAAGATACCAATCTGGCTTGAAAGTTTGCCACATCGATCGACCAATTGCTCTTTTCTCTCCAATTATAGCGATCATTGGAAGCCTGAAGCCTTTCCGAGACCCGGGCGCTTTTCGATATTCCCCATTGCCACTCAATGAAGCGACTCCGTTGCTGAAAGCTGTTCTCCAGGTTGATGTTGCTGACCTCAGAGATTGCACTTGATGCGCAACAGCAACATGCATAGTGCTCGGACGCAGAATGAAATAAACTGCTACGCGTCGATCTAGTCCCCGCGAACTTTGCTCTTTGCGACAACTTGTAGGTCTTTCAAGCTCCCCAAAGTGAACCAAGATGAATGAGAGCTTGTTGAGCCGTGTGACGAAAATGTTTTTGCAATTTAGTGGCTGCTCCCGTGAAAATTCTTGTAGTGTACCACCGCAGCAGTGTCGGCTCTTTGAAAGGTGACCAGGCAGATTGACCTATGAGCGCTGGCGCGTTAGATTTCGCGGGTCCCTCGACGCGGTTACTTTTAGTCGCATGCCACGCCTCACATCTGGAACTTTACACTCCTTGCCTCCTGCAACACCAAACACATATAAGGAGGGCACCCAAGCTTGCAAAATGACCTCTGACAACGACTCATCAGACCTTTCATCACTCTCGTCACTTTCGCCGGTCCCATCTGATGACGAGCTTGATGCTGGCCCCGACAGCGGAGCGCCCAAGAAGGGTGGCATTCTGAAGTTCTTCTCCAAGGTGTCGGAGCAATCGCCTAAATCACCGTCACCTCCCCCGAGAAAAAGATCGCCGTCGCCCCCTCACGAACATGTCCTTGCCGACAATCCTGATATTGCCGTATGTACTGCTGCTATTCGAGCTGTTGCGGCCTGCTTGCGCTCGCCCGCTGCTTGGGCCGCAACACGCTTACGTGAACTGGATCATTGCGACCACCACGAGCCTAGGCTAACCGGCACAGTTTATTACCATGTTCAGAAGCCGATTCACCGATGCGCTGCCGAAAGCACTTGCGAATTTTGGTCCTCAGGAGCTGGAGCGTGATGTGGTCGAGCCCATCCCGGGAGATCGCGTTGAGCATTTTCTGTGCGCGCTGCTAGGACTTCTGTTGAATCGTAAGCAGGACGTCAAGTATGACCAAAAGCGACCCTCACCCACTCGATTTAGACGCTAATTGTTGATCACAGGCCTGGGCACTACAACAGAGCGCTGGAAGATGCCATTGCGTCGCACAAGGGTCAGTGGCCCGCGTCATGGGAGGACAAGAACCCCTTGTCTGGTGGCGGTGGATTCAAAACTATGAACCCTACAGAAAGAGTATGCCGAAAGTAAAGACAAATAAACTTATGCGTGCTGACATTGTCACGTTTCCAGTTAACACTTCTCCGAACGCTGATACTATGGACCATGTCCTCCTCTGACAGCGTCAAGGCCATCATCAACCAGGCCTACAAGCAAAACCGACACGAAGACGATCTAAATCAACCCCGAGCAGTTCAGCCTTGGGGGTCTGATGGTGATAAGAGGAGATATTTTCTAGTGGAGGGCCAAGATGATACTGCCTTCCGCGTGTATAGGGAAAGCAATCCTGCTGGAACGAACCGTACATGGTGGAGTGTCGCTGGCTCGATTGAGGAACTGAGGGCCTTGGCGGAGAAGCTCAACACAAAAGACGGCGGTCCCAAGGCAAAGAAACTAAGCCATAAAATGATGCAGGCAATTCCTCGATTCGAGGCAGGCGAAGAGGTGCGTACTGCAATGGGAGTACTAATACAAGCGAGGCTTTACTGACTAGTTTGCCAATGTAGAAGCGAAGGCGCCGTGATTACCGTCAAATGCGCAAAGAACAGTTCAAGAGACCAGAACCGGGCTTTTCCATGTACGAAGGGCGGACCCGTGGCAAGCGCGTCAAGTACACATACTCCGACGACGAAGATGCATTCTATTCCGACTCGACCAATCGCCGTTCTACGCGTAATACAGGGGCGAACACACCGGCGGAGTCTGCACCCTTGACAACAGCCAGCGGACGCCAGATTCGTGCGCCTTCTCGAATGGCAGCAGGTGATGACAGCGCAGCTGCAAGCGTACAAGGAGATTACTCAGAAGCTGATCGAGAGGGCTCACTGGGAGCTACCAGTAGACCGCGGCCATCAGCGGCGACTGGTCCGGCAAACGGAAACAGTTGGGGCGAGGTCAATGGCCGTGGCCGCAGCCGCCAACGCTCCATGGATTCAGACGATGCTGTGAGCGAGGCTGGATTTGGAGATGATGAAGAAGACGCCGAAGCACATGTACCGCAAGAATCTGAATCTGAAGAGGACGAGTTTGACGATGACGAGGCCATGGTTGATGATGACATTGATGACAACCCAAAAAGTCTTGTGGTCAAGCTGGCAATTACGGCACCGAATCTGAGAACTGCCCTCAGCCCCGTCGAGTCAATTGCAAATGCACTCCCTACCCCCGACACGGAGGATAGAAAACCGGCCCCGGCCGAGACATCAACGAAGGCCAACGCCGACGTTATCATGGAAGACTCGCCCGCACCGGCGGCCGAGGGTGAAAATGATTCAAACTTGACTGCTGAGATCGAGCCAACAGGTAAGTCTACTTATAAGTCTGATGCTGGGATAGAGAGTGCCGTCACTGGCGCTATAGCTGCTAGCCCGGCTGCTCTCCCTTCCGCACCGTTGGCGTTCCGTGGCAGCCCGGAGAAGAAGCATGTGAAGCCAGTTGCAATGCAAGACATTATCAACGCGCCTCAATAAGCCACATTTTGAATGTCAGCATCTGTTTCGTGTTTACTTGCCATGCAGGTCGGAGTTTGGAATATATCGAGGACGTCTCTATTGATTGAGAAGGAAGAGGATACACGGGTCCGGGGGGGTACATGGTGGCATATTAATGCTGAGTGTTTAGCTATGATAAAAACCGGGATCACTTCTTTGATATCTTGTAAGGTTAATGCGTTTTTATTTACTCGGCGTATGTATCATGACACTTTGAATTATAGCAGGGCTGTGCTGTGGTTGCAAAAGCAGTTTTTTCTTTCTTCCCTCTGTGGCGGGCATCATTGACGGTCATTTCTGAAAACGCACATGACCTCTCACAGATCGTAATCGTATTTTTCAGAAATGGAAGTACTCTGAGATACATACAGGTAGGTGGTGCATGAAATGAAGTGAATAAATCGACGGAGTGGTTTTGACGCTTCCGTCCAATTGTAAGGTGATATGGCATTACATGTTGTAAACAAGGCTGAGGTATAAAAAAAAACAAAAAATCTACATGTTCGTCATCCGCGGTAGTGGCGATGCTGGCCATTGCTGGGGATTATCCAGTTGTTGACGCCGTACCACCATCGGCGGACACGGGCGCCGATGGTGTTGCCATGGATTTTAGCATTGCGATTCCATTCCTGCCAGCCGCAAAGCAACAGGTTGTAGATGATTCCCTGAGCTAAAGGCATAATGACCTACAAGATCGTGTCAGTCAATACAATAATTTCTCTTGTTTGAGAGCAGGAAGAGAAAGTACCTGATCTCGTGTTGTGATGAGCGCAATCTTCCACCATGAGTCGGCCGTAGCGATGCTCTTGAGGTAGCTTTGCTCGAAGCGCAGGTCAGGCAAAGGCGGCAGCGCCTGGCGCTGGCGACGCGGACGCTTGAGGACGCTGTATGGAATGTCATCCTCGTCGTCGTCAATGTCGTCGAGCTGATGGGCAGCCTTGTGCTGCAGCGCGTCGTAGTCGTACTTTTCGTCGAGTATCTCCTTGTCGTCGGCGGCGGTGCCGGGTGCCATGTCGAGGGCGGGGTCTGGGCTGCTTCTGATGTGGCCTGCTTGCAAGGTGCTGGCAATCTCGACCGGTAGCTCCGTTGAAAAAGCATCTTGTGAGGCGGAAGCCATGATGGTGGGCTGTATGAAGGAGGTGAATGGGGGAGATGTAGACTCGCGAGGCGCGCTTGTGAGGATGAGGGCGCAAGTCGTAGAATAAGCCAGTCAAATGCAAGGTCTGTGATCGAGACAATACGTGATGGCAATGGTCGGCTGAGCGCGCAATGGATGGGTTCGGCTTGTCGAGGCTATTCGGCGGGCGAAAGCTTGGAGGTGTAGTCGGCTTTGTGAGGCACGCTTGAGTGCTGGAAAGAGAGATCCACAGCGGCGAGCGCGGAGTATCAGAGTGGGCCATGATGCGCTGAGCCAATCGTTGTTCTCGGCAGGTAGGCACAGGCCTTAACCTGGCAATTTGAATGCTTGCATTACAATATATACGAAAAATTATGATAGCTAGAGTCTACTCTGTACTATGAGACACCGTAGATATGCAAACATAAATATAACGTTGCATAAACAGAGAATGTGTTGTCAAAACGTTTGTCCGCCGCCACAGCAGTGACACAGGACAGCTAAGTTACGCTACGGCGCAGATGAATAATGTGGATCGTGCTGTTCATCGTGGCTCGCCCAGACACGGGCCAAACGGCACAAACAGGCGGTGATGAAGACAAGTACGAATGAGCAGTTGACACCCTCGCAACTCAGTCCGCCCCATGTAAGATCAATGGGTATGACGGCCTTGGTGCACAAGTGGAGGGCATGATTGCATTTGCTTATTGTGCGCATGACGGACATTTGCGAGAAACAGGCTGGATAGGTATGTACCTGATTGCTAACTACCTAGGTAGTTACCTGTACCTTGGTGCTTGGATACTATCTGTGACGCTACAAGTCCGCCTACAACAAGTGACGTGCAGTCCATACCTGGTAGGTAGGTAGGCTAGCAATTTACGGAGTAGGAAGGGCAAGTCAGGCAACCCACAGGGAATGGCCGCAACCTAAATACTACAGCGGCTCCCTCCCCTAAAAAATTCTGGTCCCTGGGCTATTTTGAACGAAAATCGAAAAGCTCTTCAAACTTTGAACAAAACACATCTCGAGCAGCATAGGCGTCACCACCCCCCGTGCCCGCCCTCTGCTTAATCCCCTTGTCCTTGTTCGACTGGAGAAGCGGCTGCGCATTTGTTCTTCCAAACTACCGTCAACATGAACAGCGAACAAAACGGCGAGGCCGAGAGAAACGTACGTCGTATATGCCCCTCGTCCTGTCAACCCCCGTCTCTGTGTGCGCTCCCCTCTGTGGGTGAGAAATTTCACGCGCCAGACCGTTTTTTGGCGATGCCCCTCATTGTCGTCGCGCTTGGGCTGCCCCGCGCTGCAGCGACGAGGCACACGACAATTTTTTTTGCGAAAATATTGACAGAAAAATGGCTGACTTGTGCTTTGGACTGCCCTTTAGATTGAGATCTGGAAGATCAAGAAGCTCATCAAGCGTCTTGAGGCAGCTCGTGGCAATGGCACATCCATGATTTCCCTCATCATCCGTACGTCTACCCTCCGCTACAGCTCGTCGCTGCCTGGCGCCACGCAATCCCCGAAAAACGAAATCTGACTCACGCCGTCTGCAGCTCCCAAGGACCAGGTCTCTCGAATTGCCAAGATGTTGGCTGAAGAATACGTACGGCCAGCTCCTCCATTCCGCCCAACCTGGTGCTCCACCACACCAGTCAACCATCGCTAACTTGCGCCTGCAGGGCACTGCTTCCAACATCAAGTCACGAGTCAACAGACAATCCGTCTTGTCCGCCATTACCTCCACCCAGAGCAGACTCAAGCTTTACAACAAGGTCCCCCCGAATGGCCTTGTCGTCTACTGTGGTGAAATCCTGACCCAGGAGGGCAAGGAGAAAAAGGTTAACATTGACTTCGAGCCCTTCAAGCCCATTAACACCTCGCTCTATCTCTGCGACAACAAGTTTCATACCGAGGCTCTCGCCGAGCTGCTCGATTCCGACCAAAAATTTGGTTTCATCATCATGGATGGTCACAGCACCCTCTTCGGCACTCTCAGTGGCAACACCCGCGAAGTCGTTCACAAGTTCTCTGTTGATCTCCCCAAGAAGCACGGCCGTGGTGGTCAGTCTGCCTTGCGTTTTTCTCGTCTGCGTGATGAGAAGCGTCACAACTACGTCCGAAAGGTTGCCGAAATCGCTGTCCAAAATTTCATCACCAACGACAAGGTCAACGTCGCCGGTCTCGTCCTCGCCGGTTCCGCCGACTTCAAGAACGACCTTAATGCCTCCGACATGTTCGATCCCCGTCTGCAGACCAAGGTCATCAAGGTCGTGGACGTTTCCTATGGTGGCGACAACGGCTTCAATCAGGCCATCGAGCTGTCCTCTGAAACCCTTGGCAACGTCAAGTTCGTTCAGGAGAAGAAATTGATCGGAAAGTACTTTGATGAAATTAGCCAGGACACCGGCAAAGTTTGCTACGGTATCGAGGACACTCTTAAGGCCCTCGAGCTTGGTGCCGTTGAAGTTCTCATTGTCTTCGAGAACCTCGAGATCAACAGATGGGTGCTCAAGGACAGCGAGGGCAAGGAGCGCGTCCTCAACTTTACCAAGCAGCAGGAGGCTCTCAACAAGGACAAGTTCCTCGACACAGCCACTGGACAGGAGATGGACGTCGTTTCCCAGGGCTCCTTCCTCGAATGGATCGCTGAGCACTATAAAGACTTCGGCGCCACTCTTGAGTTCGTCTCCGACCGTTCCACCGAAGGTAACCAATTCGTCAAGGGTTTTGGTGGCATTGGCGGTATCCTCCGCTACAAGGTCAACTTTGAACAGCTGGCTGACGATTCTGACGATGATGACTACTATGACGGTTAGTCACCTCTCGGATGTCCTCTTTATACTCTACCACTCTGCTGACATGCATTAGATTGACCTGTGGATACCCTCGTTGATAACGAGGGCGGTTCTCAAGTTCAAGCGTCTACAGATGACAACACCAACGACTGGCGTCATGAGGCCCCCCGGTCCAGCGCCGCTTCGCCGTCTGTTGCCCAGAGGCAACTTACGGCGTTCAGCGGCGCCCGGCCCGCTCACCAAAGCCACCAGGCGTCTCGACCCAGCCCACTGCGAGCAATGATGTCGACGAATTGAATTTGACCAAAACCAGTTTGAAGGTACGATTGCCTACCTAAGGCTCTGCCTCTTGGGCTCGAGTGCTCACGCAGCTTCTCAGATAACCAGCCTCTTTGCCACATGATGAATGAATGAAGAAAATAAATGGCATCGGGACTACAAAAGTTAGCATTTGCAAGTGAAATCCTTGCATCCTCAAGATAGAGCACAATACATTATTACTTTGGTTTCATTGTATGGATGCTGGAGACAATATTGTTCGACCTGCATGGCAGGCGATATCCGTCGGTAGTGATTCGATGCGCTGTCTTTACTGTTGTATTTGCTGATCTCGTTGCTCTTCTGTGCTATTCTACAGACTAAAATACAATTTCATAATTGCATGGGCAACTTATTCACAAGAGATAAATAAGGTGGCGTTGGGCAAGTTGGTGGATGTTGATGTGGCGCTTATTGAGGGCGGAGCCAGGGGCGCGGCGCCACGGAAGCTCTGCAATGACGACGGCGTTTCTCAACTTCGGTAGCTCTACCAAATAATATTATCCTGCTGGCTCAACAACACCGCCATCAGGAGAATCCCAAGATTCAATCAGCCATGGGAAGGTCAATTTGAAACTATCACATTGCAAGCAAACTTGCAGCTATCATGGATCCTGCCAGCTTATCGCGACAGCCGAAGCGTGCCATTCCTGTCGGCCTACTCGAGGCTGCGCTCGACTCTCCGACATTTCGGTCGACCGCCCTGCACTTTGGTGACCAGATCGAGGCCATCGAGAAATGGCTTAGCAACTATGTGAATTCGACATCGAAACTCCTCCACGACTTTCTGGCCCTTGAGGATACAATCAACTCATATCTCGCCAAGACGACAGCCCCGGTCGGCGACACCCTGCTCGACAATGACTATACTTTGCTGGCGCTCAAAAGGGTTGGAGAGGGGTCGCGCGAATGGCTTACGCAGATGCAAAGTGGCATGAAGCGCATGGAGTCCACTGTTGTCGAACCTATCCGGGCCTTTATGAATGGCGATCTGCGCAACTTCAAAGATACGCGGCGAGCTCTCGAGGCAGCGCAACGAACCTACGACTCGACCCTAGCGCGGTATGTCGGGCAGCACAAGACGAAAGAACCATCAGCTTTGAGAGAGGATGCCTTTTCTGTATTTGAGAGTCGGAAAATCTATCTGCAGGCATCGATTGAATTTTGCCAGGTCGTCCCCCAGCTTCGATCGGCCATCGATAGACTCCTCGTTACCGTGTGCAGCGATATTTGGAAGGAGATTAAAGGCTCGCGCGATGCAACTGCCAATGCCATGCGCTGGAGCCGTGAGATGGAGCGTATCAGCGGCTGGTCCAAGGAGATGGAGGCGGCAGATGCTGTCTTCCGCCGTGAGCTCCAGGCAGCTAAGAAGAACATATACGACTTGGCCATTGAGACCATCAAACCTTCCCGAGAACTCGAAGATTATAATGTGTCCACAATCCCATTCTTAAGCTCACGCGGCCCCGTCAATCTACAACCGAAGAATGACTCTACCGTCACTTCGGTCAAGCAAGGTTGGCTTTTCTTGCGTGTGCTGTCCAACAAACCCACCAGATATACCTGGATTCGAAGGTGGCATTATTGCAGAGATGGAGTCTTCGGTTGGTTGATCCCAGGTACACAGGGTGTTCTTCAGGGTGACGAGATTGGAGTTTTGCTCTGCAATGCCAGACCAGCTGTCGGCGAGGAGAGGCGATTCTGCTTCGAGATCAAGACCAAGGATCAATCTCTGGTTCTTCAGGCAGAAAACCAGAAAGAACTGACAGAGTGGCTTGAAGTGTTTCAAGTCGCAAAGAAGGAGGCTTTCGACACGAGCCGTGGAAGAAGCGCGAGCTCCATGTCTCGCCACGACCCTGCATTCTCTATCAATCCTCCAAGCGCACCCGAATTCTCTGCAAACAATGCTGATACGCAAGTCAACCTTTGTGACGACCTTGCAGTGGGGCTTGAGCGAGCCGCAACTATGCTCATGCCATCTGAGGCCCAAACCATGTCTCGCCAGAGTGTTGACGTGAATCCCGCCGGCACTGTGCCGCGCAGGTCTTTCACAGCTCTTGGCAAGGAACTTAGCAAGGACTTGGTTACTCGTGAAGATGGCGAGTCTGGCAGAGAGCATGCTGCACGCATCATCCAAAAATTGGACCTTCATCGAAAATCAACCTTTGGCAGTAATGAGGGTCTCGCGGCCAGCTCCAACTTACCAGCTTCCGGCAATGGTATTGCCAGCTTGATATCGGCGAGCCATAATATGTTACCAGGTTACCCCCATCCGCTGCTCTCTCCAAGTGTTGCAAAGAGAGGCAGTCCTCTCCCAAAGATTGACAGCCGATTAGGCTCTCTAGCACCGTCCACGTTGGAGAAGCCGCCAGTGATCACTACCCTCAGCCGAGCAGCGGCTGCTCATGCAGCTGATAAAGCTGCGCTAGGAGGATCGCGAAAGAATATCTCTGCTTCCATTGTTGCCAATTTCTGGGGTACACATATTTGGGCTGCGTCGGATAATCCCAGCCAACCTATACTGCCCAGAAGAGAAGCTGACGACCCTATTGGTGTGGTGCTCCCCGAAGGCATGCAGACCACACTCAGCACGCCCTCGAAAGAGAAAGCACCGAGTGATTTGTTCCTGACCAACTACCCAACAGAGCTTCGACTACAGACTGCGCAGTTCAAGCTGCTCTTCCCCGATGTGCAGGGGGACGAAAAGCTCGTGCTCGTTTTTCGAGCGTCTTGGTCGTTCAAGCCGGTCAAAAACTCGTCTCAAGACTCCTTTGCAGGCGACGGCAGAGTATACGTCACGCCAGACTACATGTATTTCTATAGTCAGCGCATGGGGCTGATTACGACCTTTTTGATCAGTCTGGATATCATTACGGAGGTAACTGCTTACTCTGGCCGAGACTCGGACTCTATCACCTTGCGTCTAGGCGAAGATCTGGGCGAGGCTGTCTGGGAAGAAGTTAATCTGAAGGTGTACTTGGATGATCTTCACCTGCTGCACAGTCGCCTCAATCTCATAGTCGACAACCTCCAGGCTGAAGATCCCGCCAATACTGAGAACTTGATCGTTGCTCTGATTAACCTTGAAAGGGCAGAGGAAAGACCCAGTCCAAGTATTGACGGATGGGATGACTCTTCGGTATATACCCCCATCGAGGCTGGCAGTTCCAGCAGAAGTCTTGGACGTTCGCCTATTGAGTCCAACTCGCGCCTGCGACACTCGCAGTCTCGTCATAAACTACTTCCGAAGATGCATCTGCCAAGTCACCCTATCGAGTACGAGCCAGAGAACATGACTGCAATGGCTGCTGAACGCCATTTCGAAATCAGTGCTAAAGCTTGCTTTCATGTTTTATTTGGTGACAGGAGCTTCGTGTTTCCGAAATTATACTTTGAACATCGTGCTCAGCAAATTGCGCAAGGACCATGGGTTTTGGTAGACCAAGGCCGGATGCGCCGCGAGTTTCAGTTCAAAGTCAACTACACGGATATGCTCGGGCGCGATAGAAGTGCTGATGTAAAGGATGAGCAGACCATCGATCTCTTTAGTGATCATGCCACGTACGTGGTTACGCACACCAAAACCGCGTGGCACCTGCCTCACTCTGGCTCGTTCAAGCTCATCTCCAAGATTGTCATTACACACGTGGCAAAATCCAAATGCAAACTCGCCATCTGGGTCAAGATTGACTGGTCGAGAACACCTGCATTGTCAAAGAATTTGGTAGAGCGGCAAGCTTTACGCGACATCAAGAGACAAGCAGAGGAGCTCGCAGAACTTGCGACGGACCAGGTGCGTAAGCTGGGATCCCGCTCCAGGACAAACAAGGCTATCCACGTTTATGGCCAAGTCGGCAATCAAACGCAGGTTGTTGTCTTCTCGCCGGGCTCTACAGACTCTACAAAGAAGCAGGCAGTCACACCTCGCACTCTCACGTCGATGGTCTTTGATACTGTGCGGTCTTTTGCAGAGAGTTGTATCACGTCTGTCATCATGTGGACCTTTGCTGTCATAAAGCGACTTTTTGATATCGTTACAGCGCATCGCCTCATAATTGCCCTACTTTTGCTCAGCGGACTTTTAAATGTACTGCTGGCATCCTCGGGTACTTCGTCATGGTGGCAAGAACGCAGCGCAGCGCGATTTATGCGCCGTATTGGCGTGACGCCACATCCCATTATGAGCAAAGCAATCTACTTTTCTGACCTTGCCGAGGCTACCGGCGCTGGAGGTTCTCCGCCAACCCTCGGAAGCGAAAACAGCACCTGCTACGACACGTTTGCCGACTTGATGCAGGCGGCCGACTTGGATGCACCGTGGGAGGAGTCTGGCAGCGGATTGGCGCCGTCGAGCCGCTCTACCGCGCGTCGAGTTCGCCGCACGAGGCAGCGTCTGGGCACATATCGCCACGATTTGCTTGTGGCTATACGAGTGGTCAACAGCATTGAGCGCGAGATGATGCAGTCAGAGTGGGAGAATTGGCTGATGAATGAAAACTCGCTCTGCGACGAGCTGGGCCACATGCTCAGCATTAAGGAGGAACAGGGCGAGTACAAGGCAATCTTTGGCAAGTCGCCCGAGGGACAAAAGGCGCTGAAGCCGATCCCAGACCAGCACATAAAGGAGCTGAAGCAGTGGCAAGAGTCGCACTGCAGCAGTTGTCGAGCAGATTACAAGATTGTGCTGAAGAGTAGGGCTGGCCAGTTTGAGGATCAAAAGCGGTAAAGTGCAACATTGGAGTGCTTCCTACATCGGTTCAAGCGAAGCGACATGCTCTTTAGTCTTTTGTATATATATATACGCAGTCGGAAAGTTCGAGGGAAGGAACTTTGTAAAAGCCCGAGGACCGTTGGGCACCTGTTTTCTTTGCAGCAATCCATGAGTCTATGTACTCTTGGCATTTCCATGAACATTAGAGCATGCATAGTTATATACGTCTTTTTTTGTTTTTTTTTATGGCGATGACCCGCTTACTTGAGATTAGCGAAGCCCATGGTTTTCCCAGAGCCATTGTGGTCGATGTAGCGACCTTGGAAAAAGGCCTGACCAACGAGCCACATGCTGCCAAAGTCTTGGGTGCCCATGAGGCTAGCGGTGCAGTTGTCGCCCTCCTTCTTAAAGGCAAGCGCCTTGGGGTCAATGTTGAAGTTCTTGCCGCCGAGGTTGAAGCCAATCGTAGGGGAGTTGCTGCAGCTGTAGTGTCCTTCGATGCCGTTTGCTGTCGAGACCTCCGTGATGCCGGCGGACTTGTATACTTCTCTGACCACGCTCGTTGGGCCAAAGATGACAGTCGTACCCGAGTCAGTGGCCAGATTGAGATTGTCGGCAATGACCTTGCCGTTGACGGTGACGCCGCCGTTGATGGACCAGTAGCCGGTCAGGTCGACGGTGGTGAGCTCGCCGTCAAACTCCTCCTTCACGACAGTGCCGTAGTGCAGCTGGCCGGTGCCGTCGGTGCGGAGAGCGAGGCCGAATCGGCACTCGGTGAGGGCGTTGGAGGCGCAGAGGGAGAAGAAGAAGGAGCTCTCGCGCAGGGCAGCGCCGCCTTTGCCGGCGTAGCCAATGAGGCCATCACGGGGAAACGTGGCTGGCGTTTTGGGGTCGTCTATGGCGCCAATGGCTTGCTGCGGGACGACAAGGTTGGCACCGAGCTGTGTGATGACGTCGCGATAAACTTGACCAAAGGCCTAGAAGGGGACGGTTAGAGAAGCAAGATACGCACGTTTTGTTGTAGCATTCAATTTAGAGCACTCACGGATAGGGTTCCCGTGCCATCGGGGTTCGTCGTCGCATATGAAATGCTGAATCGACGTTTTAGGTCCTCAGAGGTAGAGCTCGGCTTGTAGACACCAGGGTTCAGCATGGCATCGGACGAGCCAGTGTCAATCAGGAGTTCGAGGTTTTCGCTGGCGCCAACGGTGAAGTGGGAGAACCAGAATCCCTGAAGTTGTATAGACTTAGCAACCGTTCAATTGGTCGAAGCCTGAAATGAGCCCAAGCAACTCAACTTACCTGCTCATTCACAAGCGCTCCATCGCGTCCCGACGCATGGTTTCTAACGGCAGCAACGCTTTTGGCAGTTTCTGCATCTACCTTTTTATAATGCATCGGGTGCGACGAGTCTGCGGCGACGGCTAGAGCCGCGGCTAGGCAGGCGACGATGTTTCTGAGCGACATTTTGACGAGACCTTGTGGTGACTTGACAATGCGGGAAACGAGGAATCGCTGTCTGATAGAGTTTGGAGGGGAGAGAGTTGGGGATATATAGTTGACTATACATGAACACATGCATGAAACCGCTTCCTTGTGTAGCGTCGCCGGCGTTGCATTGATTGTGGACGATGCCGTGTTGACCTTCTCGATGCAGCACAAGATCGACTCGCACTGTAGATGACAATCGATGAATGACGCTGAATTGTTTTTTTTTTTCTCAGATGGCAACCCGCGACATCAGAAAAGTTTTTCAGGAGATATGCTACAACCAGGGAGGGTGAGAGATTGCTTTTGTGGCGAGGATTTGTGCTTGGAGTGAGACATTGTCCATCGAGATGACCCTCTATAAAGTTTGACAACGTGTCGGCCGGCAAACCTAAAAGCGGCCCGCGCGCAAAGACGGCAATGTGAGCAGTGCTGCATGCCAACGAGAGAGACACACAAGTATAGCCTGATGGCGGATCACACAAATGTAATACTGGCGGAGAGCCCAAGCTCTAGACCAGATGACGGAGCTTTTCTGTAAGCCGCGCTGTACCGGGGGAGGAGAGCCGGTTCGCGTAACCAAGAAGGAGGCAGGAAATTCCATGCACTACCTAGTTGACTAGTTTTGTAAGTCTACCCGACCTTCCACATCTGGCAGGTTGACTGTTGCCGACGTCCGAGGAGTGGCGTTACCGTGCTGCGCTAAAAAATGATGCGGGAGGCAAGACCCGACGGGAAGGCTGGGAGAGTCTTTGACCGACTTATTAGTCCCAATGTGTTTCACACCATGCGTTGATCCAAGATTTTTTTCGACATTTGGTTTTTCAAAGAAAGAACCAGAACAAAAAAAAAGGAGAAAGCTAGCCCCTGGGGGTGAACAAGTAAGTTGATGTTCTTTAGGATGAAGTTGCAAAGTGAGCATGCCCCTCCTCCATCGGGGGACACTGAAGCTGCGCAAACGATTGAGGACACCAACCAGACGGCTCTGCAAAGAACCATGAAGAAAAAAAGAGAAAAAAAAAAAAAAAGAAAGAAAAAGAAGAAGCCATGATACATGCCACAACACGTTCCTACTCTTTAGGGCAGAACTCTCCGCTGCATGCCAAACTTGACCCGAAACTTGCCGCTAACGTGATCGACTAGATGAAAACAGCCGCTCATTAGCAAATTGGTTTCTATTACTAAGGGGGTGAGTTGTCATGGTTATTGCACCGATACTTGGGGGTGAGTTTTGGGATTAGATCCGTCTTCGCAGTCGTCAACTCACAGCAATGAGGGCAGGCAAATGGTGCACGCAGCGTTCATGTTGAGGATGGCGGTGCTGCCGCCGCAACGAGACCCAACTGTCAGAGCTGGGATGGCTCATGATATCAAAGTAACCGCGGTAGACGACCGAGCATGGTCATTGAATATTCGACGTGCCTTCCGCCAGTTCCAGTAAAGGAAAAAGGTACTCGTGCATTTTGCCTTGAGCGCCCTTGGGGATCTCGGCGAAGCCAATCATGTTGGTGTCGAGGACAGAGAATCTTGTATTACTGTTAGAGTTGACGCCCCCCCCCTCTTGATACGTCCCCCGCTCTGCTCTGCTCTGCTCTGCTCAGAGACGGGCTCCAGAGAGGAACAAGGACGTACTGGTAGCCCTGATCAAACTCCATGTTGAGGGTGAAGCTTGCAATCTCTGCGCCAATGCACTGCCTGGGTGCCAGGATCAGTCTGCACTTCATAGGTCGAAAAGGTGGCATCGACCTGGACGTCGGCGGTGCCGGCAGGGCAACCACTTCCGAGGACGCTGACGCCTTTGATCCTGACGTTGGAAGGGGCCGGTCCAGTGGCGGTAGCGGTAGAGGTATTGTAGAGGATGGTAGCAACGGTGCCGACAAGTTTCATCTTCAGAGATGACTCTTGGAGGAAATAACGGGGGATAAATGAAAGAGTGTGTACTAGAGATCCAAGAAAGACAGAGTCGTGTCTTGGTATGCTGTCACTCTTCAAAAGGCAAGACATGTGCCATCTTTTAATATGTTTGCATCTGCTACACGAATTTGTGGTTCTTTGTTCAAAACGCCACTTGCACTGAGAAGCTCAACCACGTCGAGGCTCTGGACGGTACGTGTGCAGTCGGAAGAGCACAAGACAAGACATGTTGGCCACATTCCAATACGGACCGTGGCTGCTGTTGGTGAAACATGGTAGACGCGGCCAACTGTGCGTAGACAAGAGGGCAGCGAAGGCCTTTAATAGAGCTTCATAACGGTTGCGTAGAGTATGCACGCCATTCGGGAAACATCTGCTTTGGGGGTAGCACAGACAAGCCGAGCTGCACAAGGCACCCCGTCAATTGCCAATTAAAATCTGGCCACCGAAGCTATTTTAGTGCCGTATATGCCATTCATGTTGTGCGTCTGCGTCAGAGTATTATCATAATTATTACATGCCATGACGAGTCTACTGGCTGAGAGAATAGAAAGCCGGGTTCATATGGGCGGCTGCAATTGGCTCATGATTTAGATACGCGGCTTGACTGACTTGGACGCTGAATTTCGAGCAAACTCCCTATTGCAATGATGTTGCTGACTGCCGAAAGTCTCAAGCGCGAGCCTGTCACAGGCATTACGCCGCCGGCAGACGCATGCTTGCTGCTCTCTTTTTTTTTTTTTTTTTTTTTTTTTCAGATCTTTTGCGCCACAACTGTGTCAACATTATGGATTCCTCTGAGAAAGACATAGATAAATAAACAAGCTCAGTGTATTAAAGGTCGCAAGGGCTCATTCTATGATATCTTGATAAGCATCGTCAACTCGGAGGTGGCGTGGGGATGCCACTTGTCTTGCTGTTTTTTCACGGTCCTTTCGATACCTGCAACGCTTTCCAAAGAGCTATTCTTGACATATAAAACAGGGCCTAAATGAAGACTCCGCCGTCGAGGTTGTTTGAGGAGGGATCGGAAAGGCGTCTACTTCCGGTGGCGGGGCCTTTGTAAACCGGCAAGATTGCCCCGTTGCCGCATTCCGATATAGCAGCGGATTGCGTCATGACAAAAGAGCGGCAAGGATCGATTCGCACGTCAAACCCGGACAGTTGTGTATTGTAGGCGGTGCTTGCTTCCATAGCCATCAGCGCCCCATCGATTTGTGAGACCATGCTGTCGAGGTCATAAGCATCGACAAAGGGCGTCTGGCCGGGAAATTCAGAGATATTCAGGCTCAAAGAGAGACCATCATCGCTGCTGCTAGAATCTGTTGCTCTCTGTATCGTGTTCTCAGTTGCCAAGGCCGGCGGTGGTGGCCATGTCACGCATTGGTCGTCCATCACTGCGGGCAGATGGACATGCTGAGTGCTTGCTTGAACGGCGGCATTTGTTTCAAAGTCTGTGCTTTTGGATTTGGGTTTGGGCTTGGTATAAATACAAACAATACCCCGCAGCATACAGCGGCGGCAACGCTGCTTCCCCTCGCATCTCACTTTGGACGCTCGGCAGGCTTGGCAAGCAGTCGTGGGCCGGCGGACGGCCTTTGTCTCGCGAATCTTGCCGATCTGCCATTTGGCCATGTAGTCGTTTGGTATCAGGGCGGTGTGTGACATTGTTGCTGTAGTCCGATATTGAGAAGATGTTGTAGGTCCAATATCCGGAGAGTGTTGTTTGATATAATGAAAGCGGTAACTAGCGGAAGATTGAATGAAGGTGATGAAGGAGTATTAATGATTCGAGATAGAACGAGCTAAATGAGAGTGCCAACAGACTACTGTTCAACAATATGTTTGTTCTCAAAAAAGCAAAAAGAAAAAAAAGAAGAAAAAAGAAGAAACAAAAAGCATATATAAACTATAGGACATGTAATAAATGCGTCGTCCATTCAGCAGATGTACACCGCAATATCTCTTGACATATAGCTCGCCTGCGGCATACACGACGTCTGCCTGCATCTTTAAGGGCGCTGTAAGCAGGGGTCAACGGGACAATTTACTGCAAGTTTTTGTCATTCAGCCAGCCACATGCGGTCTGTATGTCAATTGTGCAGTGAGAAGCGACAAGAGCGGTGACAAGCAAAGACACGGTTCGAGCAGGCAAGAAGCAAGTTCATTCTGAATCAAAGACTATGTATGATGTTGAGCGGATCCTGCATACCGCTTTTTAATCTCTCTTTCCGCTGCCATTTGTAAGTGTGGCTAATTGACTAAGGCTGTGCTGCTAAAGTATTCACAGTGGCTTTTTTTTGTCAGATGCGTCATCAATATCCAAGCATAGCATACGAGGGTTAATCAATTCATCTTTAAATTGCACAAATGGCAGAATCTTCCGAGTAGAATGGGATTATGTTTCTCTAATTTTTGTCGTCAGGTCTACGAGTATGCAATGGCCGATGATAAGGGATGAAAATGTGACAAGCGAGCGGAAAAAAGAGCAGCTGAAGCCCCGGAAATAACACAAATGCGACTTGAGCTGATCTGCAACTAGAAATCCACCGTCTGCCACCGTCTGCCGGCCGAGGCATTTCTTTCACCTGACCAGATTCTCTAGTCGACATTATGACAGTCACTTTGTCAGCAGGTACATATTAATGACGATCTGCGGTTGGAGCAACAAAGGAGATTGCGTGTAGCCAATCATATCCCAATGGCAGTGTCTGGTTTTCGTTGGCCTTGCTTGGATTATAGCTCAAATACCACTGACACGCACGGATTGTAGCGCGAGCTAGCACGCCCCGGTTCGCATCAATAGGCTAACAAGCTGATAGTGTAATGTGATAACCCAGCAGGCCGTTCATTGCTATTGCCTGCAACGTTACAATGGGAGGTTATGTCAAAAAAGGTATCCAAGTGCCCCCATTACTACCCCAATCAATATAATCGGCAATGTTGTCGAGTACAGACACATCACTCCCCGCACCTTCCCCGCCTCCATCGTTTGACTCGAGGGTACGTACGTATAGATTAGATGCATTGCCGACCACTCGCTAAGATTTGAACCATTCGATTAGTGCGCTTATCTTCGGACAGGGGAAAAAAGCCAAAGAGTATTTCCACAATCGCTGCAACAATGCAGCACCCGATTTCGGGGAACTTTTGGGGTGACGTCGTATTAACTCGTCGGCAAAACTAACATTGTCCAGGTATTTGGAGTCCCAGAATCGTCGACAAACATGTATACATACCCTGCTGGACACCATCTTTGCTGCGCATTGTGATTTTCAACATTTCAACTCTCGTCATGGTACATCTACAACGTGTCGCAGCCCT
Source organism: Aschersonia sp. MBC 622 (assembly GCA_030782805.1). NCBI lineage: Eukaryota > Fungi > Ascomycota > Sordariomycetes > Hypocreales > Clavicipitaceae > Aschersonia > Aschersonia sp. MBC 622. The sequence goes on from JARJPL010000044.1 coordinate 41,163, forward strand.
CTGGGCCTCCCTTACCGCTCTTTCGTGGCCGGTCGCTGCCAATCCGGTAATCAACAACAATGTCGATGCTGCGCAACTTGATTTAAAGAGCGCCTCGGACCAGAAAAGCAACCTACCCGCCGTCTGGCCCCCTCCTCAACAGATCTCCGCCTCGAGTGCTTCGACTGTGCGTCTCAACAGCCATGTCACTATTGTTACCGGCAACGCCACCGATGCGCCTACAATCAAGGCTGTCCAGGCCATCGTCGCTGATGCTGGCGGAAAAGCCACAGTCTCGAGTCAGGCCTCTGGCAAAGGCACGCAGATTTACATTGGTACCGCTACTCAGAATGAAGTCGCTGCCGCCGCGGCAAAGGCGCTCACGGGCGATTCGGCCGAAGGACTCACTGCTGAGGGCTACGTCCTGGGCTCTGGCACGTACAACGGCCAGCCTACTGTTGTTCTGAACGGTGTTGATATCCGTGGCACCTTTTATGCCGCACAAACTCTTCGCCAGCTTGTCAATGACACGCCCAGTGTCCCAGGCGTCAAGGTCCGTGACTGGCCGCTGATGCCCATTCGCGGATCAATTGAAGGCTTCTACGGCATTCCGTGGTCGCATCAAGCCCGAAAGGACCAATACGTGTTTTATGGCCAGCACAAGATGAACACGTACGTCTACACTCCAAAGGGCGATCCTTATCTACGTGCTACATGGCGCGAGCTCTATGGTGGAGAGGATCTTGATCAGCTCCAGGATCTCATTGAGACTGCCAACGCGAATCACGTTGACTTTACCTACGCACTCTCGCCGGGTTTGGATCTCTGCTACACCTCCGACGCCGACTTCAACGCTACCGTCTCCAAGTTTGAGCAACTACGCAAGCTTGGTGTCTCCAGCTTCTACATTGCGCTAGATGATATTCCTCTCAAGTTCCACTGCGACTCGGATAAGAAAAAGTTTCCTGACAATGGCGACTGGCACTGGATCGCCGACGCTCAGACGTACTACCTCAATCGCGTACAAAAGGAATACATCAAGGCTCACCACGGTCTGACTGACCTAGAGACTGTTCCCACAAACTATGCGGGCAGTGCTCCCGACCCTTACAAGGGCGAATTTGGAAAGCAGCTAGACAAGGATATCAGAGTGCAATGGACTGGCGAGGGTGTCTTTTCCGACAAGATTACTGTGGAGAGCGTCGTTCGTGCGGATTCCACCTATGTCACTGACAAGCTATTCATCTGGGACAACTTCCCCGTCAACGATGGCAAGCCCTTTCGCTTGTTCTTGAACCCGCTGACTGAGCGCGCTCCCGATCTATACAAGCACATGATTGGCTTCACCTCCAACCCCATGGTTCAGTCGTATGCTTCCATGATTGCCCTAGGCAACTACGGTGACTACTCTTGGAACAGCCCTGCCTATGATGCCAAGAAATCTTGGGCCGCTGTCATCCAAGAACTTGCCGGCAAGAATGAGAGCGTCCACGCGGCCCTCGCTGCCTTTGTAGATGTTAACCAAAACTGGCCGTACCGCAATAGCACCGAGAGCGCTCCTAAGCTCAGCAAGGACATTGATGATTTCTGGGCCGCGCGAGAGTCTCACAAGAACCAGAGCAGCAGCGCTCTGGCGGATCGCCTCAAGCTCATTGCAAGCATCCCTAACGTCCTGCCCGGCATGGCCATGAAGCCTTTCGCCGCAGAGGTCGCTCCTTGGTCAACTGTGGCCATGCAGTGGGCCAAGGCCAGCCAGCACATGACTTTTATGCTGGCTGCCATTGATGTTGGCGATAAGAGCAAGGCCGACGATGAGTACAAGGCGGCTCAAGGATGGGTTGAAAAGACCAAGGCCAAGACTGTCGACAGTCTCAGCAACGCCGGCAAAGTTGTTCCCAACTCTATTACCCCAACCACCGGCGATGGGATATTCGACGCTTTCATTGCCAATGCGACGGCTATTTACAAGGGTCAGTAGATGTCCGCATTTCGTAATTAGATGGTAAATAACAATACCGTCATTGAATCCATTATCATTGCACGTTTGTATTGCACATGGACATTGTCCACGAACATTGTAGAGTCGACGCTCTGCGCGACACTGCGTTAGGGCAGAACACAGTTGAATCAAAGAATGAAAAGACGTGCACTGCGACGGTTGTCAAGGTACGGTATAATAAAAAAAAATGAATAAGATCTAATCACAGGAAAACCCCGAAATTTCTGAAAAAAAAAAAAAAAACGTACATCATTTTAACGCCCAAGTTCTTTCCAACGCTGATGGCTATTTCAAAGGCCCCTTTTTCGCACGTGGTGGTGGCGCGATTGCCGTTTCCAATCTGGCGCCACAGTGATGCCGTCATAGTTACATACGGAACGAAAGACTCGGGGTGCTGAAGTGACCTCACTATGATAGCTACCCAAAATTTGAGGCTCAAGAAATTCATAGTGTCATCCTGACATCAGGACACTTGCTAACTTGTTACTTTCAGTCCCTGATACGTACTGATAGGTAACTAAAGCTCAACAATAGTGGATGCTGTCATTGGTATGGATAATATATATCCGAAGTCGAACGGAACTTGCATCTCTTCTTTCATTTGCATTTCCAATCTTTTTTTCTACACCAAACTTTTTTGACAAGAGTAAAAAAAAATCCGAAAAATGTCCGAAGGCAGACAGTCCCCTTCACCGCAGCGCCAAACGGGTGCCCAGGTCAACGATCCTCCCGGTTCCGGGGTACACTCGAAAAACAAGACTTCGGAGCAAGTACAAGACGCATCCAAGTCACAATTAGGAGTACGCATCATCGGGTGATTTTTTTCCCGTCTTTGAATGAACGCTAACGATTGGGTTTTGTGAATTAAGAATTTGTCTTCGAACCCGCGCGGACCGATGGAAGATTCACTCGAGAGCAAGTTTTCAAAGGGCACAGGAAATAATACAAGTTAGATTGATAAGCAAAATGCTTTATAATAAAAAAATGGTTTGAAATCATAGCCACAATAGACCCAGATTGAATTAATTCTCCATGTTTTTATTTTTTCTTGCATCGACATCCCCACCAAGTAGCGGATCTGGACTTGTGCGGCAGTTAGCGGCATCGCATGCAACGCGTCCGGAAAGAAGCCAACGCATGCATCTCTTGGTTTAGCAGTCGAGATTGCGTGATGTTGAAACATTTGCGTGATGAGGGAACATTAGCATTTCCCGATTCACGAAGCCACTCCAGGAGAATCATCACGTTCCTTCCCGTTTCAGTAGTAGCAGAATTCAGGTCCATACATGGTTCCATTACTAATTGTTTCGGACAGGTCATTTATTCTCTTCATGGCGTGCGGGTCTCATTGACGTCAAAAGTCTGGGCATGGACCTCGGCCGAGATCCGACTACCAAGACAAATATTAAAAATACAGTTTGGCCTCAAGCTTCAAGCTTCAAACTTTGCTCACTATAAAAGCAATACACCCCTCTTCAATAAACATGTATTTCAGTATTTCAACATCAAGACATTCGACATTGTACATTATACATCTCACCCATACATCATGACTGCTCAGATTCCCGCCACCACCAAGCAATGGACAGTTAGCTCTATAGATGGCAGCGAAGGCCTCGGTGCCCTCAAGCTCAACGAAGTGGCCGTTACTCCACCAGGCGACAGTCAGGTGTTGGTAAAATGTATGTTTCTCATCTCCTGCGATTGAAACTCGAAAAAAAAATATATATACCATAGTATGCTAACAAGACAATTGTAGTGGAGGCTGCATCTCTCAATGTGAGCTTCTTCCTTTGCCGACAAATATACATGGGTCACCTTTGAAAATTCAAAAGCTAACTCGTAACCTCGGACAGTTTCGTGATCTCATCATTCCTCTTGGCAAGTATCCCTTTGCCGCCAAGAAGAACGTCATTCCGGGCTCCGACGGCGCCGGCACCGTCATCGCCGTCGGCAAGCGGGTGACTCGCTTCAAGCCCGGCGACAAGGTCATCACGCTCTTCAACCAGGAGCACATTGGCGGGCCCGTCGACTCGGTCAACGTGCTCAGCGGCCTCGGCGGCGCCATTGACGGCGTGTTCCGCGCCGTTGGCGCCTTCAACGAGCAAGGGCTCGTGCACCGTCCCAGCAGCCTCTCGGCCGTCGAGGCCGCCACGCTGCCCTGCTCGGCGCTGACGGCCTGGAACGCCCTCTACGGGCAGACCGACGCCCAAATCACCGCGGGCCAGTGGGTGCTCACGCAGGGCACCGGCGGCGTGAGCATCTCGGCGCTGCAGTTTGCAAAGGCCGCCGGCGCCCGCGTCATTGCCACCACGGGCTCCCGGGACAAGGAGGCGACGCTGAAGAAGCTCGGCGCCGACCACGTCATCAACTACAAGGAGACGCCCGACTGGGGCGCCAAGGCGCGCGAGATTACCGGCGGCGTCGGCGTCGACCACGTCATCGAGGTGGCCGGCCCGTCGTCCATGCGCCAGAGCATCAAGGCCATCAAGATTGCGGGCGTGATTACCATTATCGGCTTCGTGGGCGGCGCGGAGGGCGAAAAGGAGCCCGGCTTCCTCGAGTGTCTCAACAACCTGTTTACCGCTCGCGGCGTGCTCGTCGGCAACAGAGTGCAGCTCGAGGACATGTGCCGCGCCATTGACGCCAACGCCGACCGTCTGCGGCCTGTAGTCGACTCCAAGGTATTTGGTCTGGAACAGCTCAAGGAGGCATACGAGTATCTCCAGTCTGGCAAGCACTTTGGCAAGGTGTGCATCAAGATTGATTAGTTGTACCAAGAGCATGACGGTTGAAACTGTATCAAATTTGATAAAAGTTGTATTGAGAAGAGGACGGGAGTTTTGAATCAAATTTTATTAAAATGAGAATTCTGCTATTACATCTAGACAAACACTTTACATGCCAGCACTAAGCGTGTAGCCGCCATCGACCACGACTCTCTGTCCGTTCAGATACTGGTTCACAGCAGTGAATAGCACGGTGTGTGCCATGTCTTCGTCACGGCCAGGTCTCTGAGCGGGAATCTGCGCCAACTTGTCCTTGGGAAGCGAACTCTTTTGCTTATCATCGCTTTCCTTGGCCGTCATCTCGCTGGGGAACACACCCGGCGCAATGCTGTTGACGCGAATCTTGAGACCGGCCGCCGCAATCTCCGCCGCCAGCATGCGCGTCAAGTGCTCCGCGGCCGCCTTGGACGCATTGTACGCGAAATGGTGCTGGGCCGTCTTGACGAGCCCGGAAATGGACGTGATGTTGATGACGGCGGCGGACCAGCCGGCGTGCTTCTCCGTCGACTTTTGCAGCAGCGGCAAAAACGCCGCCGTGGTGAAGAACATGGACGTGACGTTTGTGCGGTAGACGCTCTCCCACTCGTCGAATTTGGAGTCGCCCGAGTCAAAGAGGGCCTCGCGCAGCTCCTGCGCCGACTTGGCCTCGGCCACGTCGCCAGAGGTGCTGCTGATGCCTGCATTGTTCACCAGCAGGCAGACGCAGTCTTCCCGGCGCTGAATCTCGTCGACGAGGGCGTTGATGCCCACCTTGGAGCTAATGTCGGCGGTGATGGGGATAATTTGGCCGGGCGCCTGACCTTCGTGGGCGTCGGATGCCTTCTGGAGCTTCTCGGCGGTGCGTCCGCAAATGTAGACCTTGGCGCCGTTTGCGGCCAGGGCTTGAGCAGCCATAAGGCCGATGCCTGACCCTCCGCCTGTTGCGGCGTGTTAGTGGTGTTGATCGTCAAGGGAGAGGCTTGGCGACTCACCCGTAACCACAGCCACTCGATCTTTGAGATCAAAAAGGTTCGATCGCTTAAGAGCTTCTGTTGGTGCCATTGTGCTGGAAATATGCTGTGAAATGTGCTGTGATATGAGATTTTTAACAAGTTACGTGGACGAGTTGCTCGCTTTTTGAAGTTATCTATCGGAGATGCGAATTGAGCAATTTCATGGCTTATATAGAGAGCAAATAGCTCTAGCAGTCAACGTATGTGCGTTTTCATAATCGGGCTCTAATGATGATGGAGGTGACTCGATGTGATGGTGTTGATTGACGGTAAAGTGACGTCAACTGACAGATTCCATGACGCGGATCTCAACGGTCTTGGCGGGTATGGGTGGGCGATTGCAAGATATATCAGAGCCCAAGTTGCACCCTGTCTCTCTTTTTTCGATGCATATTTCTTATGCATACACAGTCATATTGATCAATACTGCCTACCAAATCGTCTCAATTGTGCAAATCGTGCAGTTACTATTGTAAGTGGCAGCACAGAGGTTCCATGCACCCAATCATCCGGAGTCATCGGTCCCCGCTCTGATGCTAGAAAAAAGACCAAAAACTAATCTCATCAAAAGTTCACTAGTTCACTCGAACATCAACACTTTTACCATGTGTCAAGCAACCTTTTGCGGCTGGCCACATTGGCTTCCCTTCAACTAGTTACGCAGCAGAAACCTGAATCTGCAAATGTCAGATTGGCTGGCAGGATTTCTCTATTCAATCATTTTAATCTAGGAATTTTAAATTAAAAAAAAATGTATGCTTTTGCCCAACTTTTCCTCAAGCCTGTATTGCAAGAACTCAAAGGCCAACTTGGGGCGGAGATTCCGGCATCTCCACTCGGACTCCCCCGCCTTGGCCCGCCAAAGAAGCGCCTTGATCAGTGAGAGAGAGCTCTTGTGAGCTGTCCGTCTGTCCACCTCACACCATTTCTAATTCTTGAATAATTCACTTGTCTGATGTCACCACCATACCCAATCTCGGTGCCAGCCCTGTATCCTTGATTTGTGGCTGCAAGTCTTGTACGACAACCTTGTGGCGACCAAATCTTTTTCATAGCCGCCCACGATCCTCCCACGTCGCCTCCATCCATCCATCATTGCCTTTTCTGCGTCGCATCGTGGCCGTTTGCCTCGCCATCCCGTCCGGCTCTACACGTCCCCAGCAACCTCGGCGGCGCTATTGACGGCGTGTTTCGTGCCATTGGCATCGGCAATATTCCTCAGAAATCTCTCTCTCTCTTTTTTTCCTCCTTGAGCGCCTCGTGCGCTGGAAAAGACCATCACCATGACCAATTCCCATGAGCCCCTACAGGCTCTAGCCCCAGCCGACTGGAACGACCTCCCGCAGGATGACCTAGCCGCCTACATGAACCACATTTTCGCCCAGTCCATGATTGTCGTCGAGTCGATCCCATCCCCTTCTTCTGCCGCCACATCAGCAAGTTCAGGACGGGCACGCGCCAAGACCGAGTCCGCCGCCGTTTTGCGCAATGACGCCCAGCGGTTCCGGGCGCTGCGTCAGCCCGCGGCTTCCTTGGAGGCTGCCATGGCGCTGCGCAAAGATTGGAAAGAGGTCAAAGTCAATCCCAAGGAAAATCCTCTAGGTATTAATGTCTTTAAAATGTCCAGCAAAGACGGCAAAGGTGCCTGGTTCGCCCGGCAGAGCGTCCACGAGGGCCTCTCTTTTGACGATTGGAAAGTCGGCCTGGAGCGCGAGTTTGCTGAGAGTCTCAAGGTGCAAGGCTCACCGGGTGTGGGCAACATTCGAGGAATCGGAGCCGACAGACACGTGGAAGACAAGGACATTGAAGATGCTGGCCATCTGAGTGGTATGTCAAGACCCCTTGGTTCCTCTTCGCCTATATGCTAACATGGCCAGTTTTCCAACTGTCCGCTCAATTTCCGGGTCCTACCTCACCTCGAGACTTCATCACCTTGTTGCTTACCTCTGACCTCTCCCATAAAGCAGAAAATCAAGTCGGAGGTCTGCGCCAGTATATTATTGTTTCAAAACCATGCAACCACAGCGAATGTCCGCCTCGTCAGGGCATCATCCGTGGGCAGTACGAGTCTGTCGAAATTATTCGAGAGGTTCACGTCGAGCCGCCCATGGCGAAGCGGTCAATGTCCGCGGTTGACCTAGCCGTCAACGACGATCGCCGCGCAAGCTCTGATATCAAGATGAGTAACTCGGAGCGCCTGCAGGATGCTCGGCCAGTGGCGGTGGAGTGGCTTATGGTGACGCGCAGTGATCCCGGAGGCAGTGTCCCTCGGTTCCTCATTGAGAAAGGCACCCCGCCTGGCATCGTCGGCGACGCTGGTAAATTTCTCAAATGGACCACGGCTGGGTCGCGCCGGAAATGGGATGAGTCTGTCACAGCATCTACCACGCAAACACCGGCAGAAAAAGTAAACGGCGCACAAGGAAGCGCGCCGGTAGCCACTACAGAGACACACACCAACACTACCACGACGGCGACGGCGAATCATCTCAGCCGCAGTGACAGCACCTTTCAGAGCCACGACGGTGACGATAACTCGGTTCCAAGCAGCAATGGCATATACGGCATCATCACCGGCATTTTCGGCATCGCATCTTCGGTCGTCGCTAACGGCCTCGGCCTCAACTACGCCAGCAGCGAGGAGAGCATATCCACGATTCCTGCCATTACCGTCCAGGAGCACGAGGATGAAGGCATGGAAAGCGACAGCTCCTCCACGCGCTCTTTTCTGTCCGCCCTCGAGAAGCGCCTCAGCCAAGAGCCAAGGGCCAACAACGACGGCAGCCAATCCGAAGACTCCAAGTCCACTACCACCACGAACCCAACCGCGTCCGCCGCGTCCGCTGCCGGCGCGCCCGCTCCCATCGGCCCCGCGGGCGAAAAGGAGCTGCGCAAGCTGCAGGAGCGGCGCCGCAAAATCGACGAGAAGATGGTGCTCATGCAGTCGCGGCTGCAGAGCAAGAGCCAGGGCGACCGCGCCAAGGACGAGGCGTCGCTCGCCAAGTTGCGCGAGAAGCTGGACAGGGAGGCGGCCAAGCAGGAGCAAAAGTACCAGCGCGAGCTGCAGAAGCTCGAGGAGAAGCGCGAGAGTGAGGCGAGGAAGGCGGAGCAAAAGAGGAGAAAGGCGGCCGAAAAGGAGGAAAAGTCGAGCATGGCGCTCGAGCTGGAGCGCGTGAGGGCCGAGCTCGACCTGGCCCGCCAGACGAGTCGCATCCTCGAGGGTCAGGTGCGCGAGCTGCAGGCGCAGAATACGCAGCTCGTGGCCAAGTTGGGCAAGATGGGCGGCATGAGCAGCGCGGAGCTTCCGTTGCAGTCAATCGGCAACGCGCCCGACACGGCTGCAGAGAAGCAGACGTAGAGAGGGTTGTCGTATGCGCCCTCCTTTTATTATGCATTACATGAAGCATAATTGTTCTTTTTACATTTGTCTTTTCGGCGTTTAGCGTACTAGACCATCGGTGTTGATGTATTGGATTTGTCTTCTGGATTTTTGAACATTTATAAAAAAAAAGAATTTGAATACGGCTTCCAATGCAGTGTCTATGTGTATCGATTTCTATGCCGGATTTTCCCCCTTTTCCCCTTTTCCCCTTTTCCCATCTGAACATCTGTATTTCTCTTCAATTCAGCGCATCCATGAGCAGTCGTGAAACAGCATTGTTCTTTTCAAGCGCCTCTTGCTTCAGCCTTGCCACCTCTGCCACCAACTCGTCGCTCGCAGAGCCACTCTTGACCAACACCAGAAACCCATGCAAGATACGCGTCGCAATCGCAAACACCTTTGCGTCCGAAGCCCATCCCAGCGGGCCATCCTCTTGTCCGCGCACCACTTGCCTCATCTTGCCGACGCCGCCTCGCACCCAGCGATCCAGCGCCGCCAGCACACCATTCTCCCCGTCCCACGACACGCTCTCAAACACGGCCACCCAGCGCTTCGTCTCGCGCACCTCGTCGACAAACAGGTTCTGCTCCTCGACCGCAAACAGCGAGTCGTCAAACTGCAGCGCCGCGGCGAGCTGCTCCGCCGCTGGTGTCCACGACTCGAGAGCCGCCGCCGCCGTCGCTGCCGTCGCCGCCGCAGCGGTGAGAGAAGCGTCGCCGACGATGCGGCTCGCGAGCACGGCGCGAAACCGCGGCAGTTGGCCAAAAGTGGTGGCGAGCCACTGCAGAAGCCGGCTCGCGGCTTCAATGGGCACGAGCGCGATGCCCGCGATGTGCTGAAAGGCCGCGGAGCCCAGATCGCGGACTTCTTCGTCGTCGTCGTTGAGCGTGTCATATAGCGCAAGGAGAACAGGGAGAAAGGCCGGGGCTGTGCATTGCCCGCCGATGACGGTAAAGAAGGAGCAAAACGACTCTGCAGCGGCAAATCGTGCGTCAAAAGTCTACACCGGAAACAGTTAGCACGGAAACAAAACTTTCAGGAGCATGTTATATCAAATAATGCGTTACCTTGTCATCGAGGCCGGCATCAGCCATCAGCAGCGCCCAGCTGTCCAGGCCCTCCGGCGTAAGCTTGCCTGCAACGTGCAGCGCTGCAATGATGCCGCCGCCTGCGCGAATCACTGCATTAGAGAGTGCTGGGCTCATGGGTCCAAACGGCAGACAAGCCCAAAGACTGGCCAGCTCATCAATTGGCAGTTTCCGGGTCTCGCCGCCCTTCGAAAGCGCGTTGAGCACATCAGCCAGATTCTCGACCGCTGCGGTCTGCGCTTCCAGATACGTTGTGCGGAGCGCCACGTCCGTGTATAGTGAGCAGAGGGATAGCAGCGTCTGCTCTGTGGTATTTGCAGGATTCCATAGTTTCGGTATTGTCTCCAGGGCGGTGACAAGAGTGTTGACACCAGTGTGCGGGTTGAAGACGATGTCGCGTAGGGCGTTGATAGAATCGGAAGCTTGGTGTGCTAAGAAGATATCATTCATAACCTTTTGCGACTTGAAGAGGGCCAGGCTCGGACGTTCTGACAGCTGAGGCGTTTCCGGTTGTAGTGGGAGGCCCTCTGCAAGTTGCAGGGCCCATGTTTGGTTGAGAACCTCGAGATAAGCAGCGGCCACGTCAGGACAGTTGACGTAGTCGTTTGCAACATTGCAGTTTGATAGAAAGTCGACTAGCTCCGGTAGATCGGCTGCGCATGATTAGCGAGGAGTTTCTCCCAATCTTGAGATTTGGCGGCTATGCCTACCTTTGAGTTGGTCCAGAGATACCTCATTTAGTCTCTCAATCACAAACTTGAGAGTCAACAAGACGCCATGGGTATAATTCAGGCGCGCGCCCCCAGTGGTGCGCTGTGACTCATCATATATCTGCTTGATCGTCCTCAGCCACTTGTCATGGAGCAAGCACGAGCACAGCGTTCTGGCCGCCATCTCCCGCACGTGCCAGACGCTGCTGGAGAGATAGTGCGCGACGTCGCTCTGAATCTCGTCGCGAAGTAGCTCCGGCGGTCCCGCTCTGCGGATAATGTCCAGCGCGGGAAACACCGACTCCGCCGCCGCCGCCGACAGCGTCGACGTGACGGCCATGACCCCGTGGCCCGACTTGAGCAAATCGCGGAGCACTTTGGGCAGTTTCGGATATCGGTGATACGGGATGCGGTTCGCCTTGCCGTCCCAGCCGGCCTCAATCATGTGCTTGCTCTCGTGCGAGCCAAACAGGCAGTCGATGAGGCTCCGGAGGAAGATGAGGCCGCAGTTGCGGATGGCCCAGACTTCGGAGCGCAAGCCGCTGGCAGCGAGCTCCAGGCACTGCGGCAGGTAGGCCTCGGATTTATTGCCGAGAGATGTGAGGAGGGAGTTTTTGAAGATATCTTTGAGGCAGTTGTAGGCGTGCACTTGGGGCAGTTGCGTATCATCGATTTCCGTCACTTGGGCTTCAGTGCTAGCGATCCTCATGAGCGTGTCCATGACGGTTTCAAATGACGGGTTGGTCGTGTTGGCGGAGAGGATGCCTGTGATGAGGGAGGGAATACCAGCAGAGCGACGAGTTGTTGATACTTGGGAGTTGATGGCGTCCATGGCGCCGTTGTACCAAGTCAGCAGAATATCCTCGTCGCCTTGCGCTTGCTCCAAGTGCCGGCTCTGCTGGCAGCAGGCACTGAATGTGGCAGAGACATTGGTGAAAGCGCCGCGGTGTCTGAGGCTGGACAGCTGCTCAAACGTCAGCCTTCCAATACCAAGATATACATCTTTACTAGGTGTCACGGCGCCCTTGCGTGATTTGTTTCGCATCGCCAGGATCATGATGCGCATCAAGTTGCTCGATTCATGAATGGAGCGAAAACTGTAGCTGATGAGGCTCTTGGTATCGAGTCCCTCAAGCTCTTCCAGCTCCGACGGCAAATGTCCCTCGGGCGAGTCGTCGCACAGGATATACTTGACAGATGCCCACGCGCGCTGGCAGCATCCTACAAGCTGCATTTGCAATTTCCCTACTGCTTGTAGGTCCTCGTCCGCGAGCGGGAGCTCCGCGACGACCTGCCACATGCTGCACAGCGAAGCAAAGTCACCGTGCACCGGCGCCTCAAGGACCGCGCGGCCGAGATCCGCCTCTGCTTGGGCAATCTTATTTTCAAGTTCGCCAATCATGCCCGACAGCAGGGCGATGCGCTCGGCCGGCGTGGTGAGGAACCGGTAGAGGAGCTGATTTACGCGCGCGACGCCGTCTGCGTGGTCCGCGCGCGCGGTCCTACGCGCAAGATCATTGGCACGACGAGACAGCTCTCGAAGCTCTTTCGCAGGGTTTTGCGCCTCGCTGTCTGCATGCAGCGAGAACTTCCGATATCGCTGATCGGCAAAGATCGATGTAAGCACGGTAGAGGCGACGTCACGGACGTCTTCGAACGGATCCATGAGGAGGTCAAACAGTGCGCGAGTCCATTTGTCGTCAAATGCATCAAAGAATAGGGTCTGGTCGTCTGCAGTCTCCCACGCCTTGCTCTTCTCGCCCTCCAGGCGAAGAATATGGCCAAGTGCCTTGAGCGACGCAATGTGGCGCTGGTAAGATGCTGTTGGGACTAACTCCTCACACAAAAATCCAAGATACCACCTGAGGAATTCTTCATGATACGCCAAGCACTGCAACAAGCTTTCTTCGGGCAGCGCGATAAGATTCGTCTTGTACAGGGCCGGCGTGTCGCTCTCTAATTTCTTCGCTTTGGCGGCTTTGGCGCGTACGCGTGGGATGCTGCGTTTCAGCACGGATATGGCCCCTCGAATGCGCTTAAACATGTCCCTGGCGCGTGCCGAAACGTCGACGCGAAATTTGGCGTCGGGGTCGGCAAAGAAGGCGCCCAGGTGCTTCTGAAGAAGCTGAAGCGCCCTCAGCGAGTAGGGCTTTGTGGTAGACGGCGAGGCTATGAGAATGGAAAAAGCGAGCGAGCGAACTTCGTGCGACGGGTGACCGAGGACACTTTCTAGAACCTCTTCTTGCAGAACGATGGAGTTGCCTCCGCTTTCAGCCGCGCCGTCCGAGTCGAGGTCCGGCTCCTCGACGAGACCAACTCTTTTCCCCGTCTCAAGAGCTGCAAGTTGAACCAGAGCCGGAATATCCACGTGTAGCTTTGCTGATGCCGACACGGGCTGGTCATTATTCATCTTTTGCAGGAACAGCAAGGCTTCTTTCCTATCAATCTTGAACAGCGGCAGAAATACATAGTTCTTGATTCGCTCGACGAGAGAAGGCTCCTTTGTAACAAACACAAGCAGCCATGAGTGCCACAGATCAATAGTCGGGATCTGATCCGAGCCAGCGCGTCCTTGGCGTAGCATCCTGTAAAGGGTCACGACCAACTTGCCCGCCGCAGGGCACACAAAGTGCAGGCACATCCAGCCAAAAAGATCCTCGATGAGCATACCCCAGACCTGGATCGGCTCACGGCCCTGGAAATCGCTTCTGTAGATTTCATAGCTCACGCGAATCTCGTCCAGTGTGAATACGTACTTGCCGAGGAAGTGGTCCAACGTCTTAATGGCAGATTTTGCCACGGGCTTCATCGAGCGGCCCGAGACAATGGAGATGAGATCACCCAGGAGAGCATTTTTGGTGCTCGCTGCGGCGTGCTGGTCTGGGTTCTTGCGGAGCAGCACAGCAATGAGATCGAGCACAAGACGCATGGACCGGTGGTGGTCGTACTCGTTCCAGTCAATGTAAAAATTGAAGAGCTTGAGCACGACATCGTAGGAGAATGCCCAGTCGCACAGAACCCGCGATTCGGATTTGGATGACTGCTCGACAAGCCCGCAGAGCCTCACGCAGGCGTTGCCCGAGACAGACTTCGGTTGCGCAGCCTCGGAGTAAAGGCGTTCAAACGCAACGACCGCAAGACTATTGAACCTTTGTCAGAGAAAATTGTGCAAAAAATTATATGTATAATAATTTTGCTCAAAGCGAACGCGTACTCATTCTGCGACTGCTGGGGTCGGCTTTCCAGCCATTTGATCAATTGACCTGCATTCCCCAATAGCTCTTGGTCCAGCAAATCTTGCTGAGTAGCCATCGCTACAGGCGTTCTGCCTCGACGGCTGGCCGATTGACTCACCGAAGCTTAAAAATAAACTTCACCAAGTATTTTTGCGCTGAATATGAATCAAGGGGTTCGGTATTAGAGTCAACCAGTCATTTTTAATGTCTATATGTCTGTTTCTCCGCATATCGTCTTTACCGTCGCTCATAATATGGCACTCATACAGTGAAGTTGTCGACTCTTCGCGGGTGCACGTGACAAGCCACGTGAGAAAATTTTGCCCTGCCACAAGTTCTAGAACCCCACCAAGCGCACCAAGCAAGCAGGCGCAAATTGTCCCACAGCGAAGACCCAAAATCTTTTAAATCTTGTGGCTCCGCTCAATCTTTTTCTTGAACCAACCAACTCCGTCCTGACCACCAATTGTATATCTCTTGGGAGACTGCCACCATGTCTAAGATTACAGTCGGTACGTGATTCCGATGCATTATCGTCTCTCTGTCTCTGCAGCGTCTCGTCTTGTGCGCCGTCTCGTCTTGTGCGTTTCGCTCGCTGTTGATGGAATCGGCGGCCGAGAAGTGGGAAAGGAATAAGAACACTATACTAACGCACGTCTTTTTACAGCTAATGTCCGGACGCAAGTCCAGGAGCTCCTTGAGTACTCCAATGAGACCAAGAAGCGCAACTTCCTCGAGACCGTCGAGCTCCAGATCGGCCTCAAGAACTACGACCCCCAGCGCGACAAGCGTTTCTCCGGCACCATCAAGCTGCCCGCCGTCCCGCGTCCCAACATGGCCATCTGCATCCTCGGTGACCAGCACGATCTCGATCGTGCCAAGCACGGCGGTGTCGACGCCATGTCGGCCGACGACTTGAAGAAGCTCAACAAGAACAAGAAGCTCATCAAGAAGCTTGCCCGCAAGTACGACGCCTTCATCGCCTCCGAGGCCCTGATCAAGCAGATCCCCCGTCTCCTCGGTCCCGGTCTCTCCAAGGCCGGCAAGTTCCCCACGCCCGTCTCTCACGCCGACGACCTCTCCGCCAAGATCACCGAGGTCAAGTCCACCATCAAGTTCCAGCTGAAGAAGGTTCTCTGCATGGGTGTCGCCGTCGGCAACGTCGAGATGGAGACGGAGCAGCTCCTCGGCAACATCATGCTTGCCATCAACTACCTCGTCTCTCTTCTCAAGAAGGGCTGGCAGAACGTCGGCAGCCTGACCATCAAGGCCTCCATGTCTCCCCCCAAGCGTCTCTACTAAGCATTTGCTGCCTGGTTGAAGTTGCCTAATTGGTCAACTGCGAAGAGAGGGAAAGCATGGGCTTTACTGGTATGAGGGAATATCATGTGTTGCGAGTTCTTGAATGAATCATACGTAGATGTATTTCAATATACCCGGTCAAGCTGAAAGTATTCGTCTCTTGTGTGCATAGCTCGCTCATTATAAGCAACGTAACGAGGCAAGACTTTGCTCTGACGCTCGGTCAGCCAGTAACACTACAGCTAGAGATCAATTCTAAGTTTTGATTAGTTTCAAAGTCACTTGTGAGTAACTCGCCGTCTTAGAGAGTGGAGCTGTCAGCGGTGCCACCCCATGGCTGACGCTCGGCAAGACTCTGGCTGGTAGTCGATGCAACATGTGTACTTTTTTAGTATTTTTGATCGCATTATATACATCCGAAGTCTATAGAAATTAGGTAACAGAAATCACTATAGGTCACTGTGCTCGTCTGACGCACTTAGCAGCTTTTCGTGACGCGCCAAGCAACCAGGCCTCTGCGGCCAACAACTCTGGTCAGCGTATTCCAAAGGCCATCATCACCAATATCCAAGTCGTCGAGATTTAGGTGCTGGCGGTAACGCCATACCTCGCGAAATCGTAGCCCCTGCAGACCCTTGTTTGGCAAATAGGGGTCAAGCCATGTGGCAGAGGCCGGGGCAATGAGATAGGTACCATTCTTTTCCTTCAAGTACTCTTGGTTACGGCGATCGGCTGGTATGTCACATGTAGCGAGCGACGTCAGCTGCTGGAGTAGATCGTCGCCTTTCATGCCCATAACATCTTTGGTCTGCAAAACTGCATTCTTCCCATTGAGCAGCCAAATAGGTGGCGAATATGTTTTCCACCAGATGGCATTAGTAGCATCAGGCTGACCAGCCATGAACACTTGGCCAGGAACGATGCCTCCTTGGTGGTATATGCCCATAAGCACACCGAGAAATAGGTTGAAGATGATCCAGGCGGCGGTCCAGACACGTAATAAGGCCTTGTTCGTAGGAATTTGAACAGACGACAGGATGAGTGGAACCGTCGGCAGAAGGAAGCGCGCTTCCTGATGTCGGAACATTGATAGGACTGCCAGACCAGAAATGGCCGAGTAGAGACGGATGGAAAAGTGAGGTTTCGTCACAAACAACACAGCAGCGGGTCCTAGCAATAGCGGTAGGTTTGCAAGCGAGTGCTGGTACCATGGGTGAAGACCATGCCGAGCGAGATTGGCCGTGTCTGAGTTGTAGTTGAAGTTGTTGAGGGGGGTGATTACTGGTCTGAAAATTAGGTCGGCCCAGGTAACAGAATCTGTATTGTAGAATGCGGTATCCAGCGCAATCGCGATTAGAGAAGTAACAAGCGCAGCCGAGACCAGGACTGCGAAAGAAAGAGGCCTGTAAACCGGTCAGTGACGGAGGCTTGTACAGTGGGAGTTCGTTGCGCGCAAGCTTACCTATTCAGGAAATGGGGTATCAAACGGAAGCCGGGAATTAAGAGAAACGCTGGAAATGTAATGCGATTGAAAATGCCGAAGACGGCGACAATCCCGAGACCGAAGGAGGATAGGAGGGTAGATTGTTGCTGAAAGGCAGAGTTAGCCAAGACGGTCTGGCGGGAAGATAGTGTCGCGTCGCAAAGTCAAAGGCCAGCTTACCTTGGAATCAGTGATGCGCTGTATCAGTACCAAGCTCCACGCAACCACTAGCGTCTCTATGGAGTTTGAAAAGGTGTGTGTCTGGTAGGTCCAGGTCACGTAGGAAGAGGCAACGAGCAGGACTGCGATGCGGCGATGACGCGGGGAAGGAATCAGCTCGTGCAGGGCCCAGTCCTCGAGGACGAAGCTGATGAGGAACATGAGTACCCTGAGCGTCCAGAAGACGACGATGGGCGCAATTTCCCCGTCGTTGCCGTTTCCAATCCACAGCCATCGCAGCAGGAGCATGGGTAGGCCGTAGACGGGCCATAATGGGAATACGCTTCGGATAGGATTGTCGTTTGTGAATTCCCAGGTTCGTCGCACGGGATAGCTAAAGATTTCGCCTGCAAAAGTCAGTCAGCGATGTCGACTCACACAACACGACGGAGCTGCGACAGGCTCTGCACATGCGATGCGCCAGCTTGCAGACTGAATCTGTACGCGCGAATGCGCAGTGCTCAGTGCAATTTATGCGCGAGGATCAAACACACCTGCTATCACTTCTGGGCCTTGAAAGTTTTCGTCAGGATGGAGGTAACTAGGCGAAAGGGCGAACCACAGTCGGATAGCGACGAGGAGTAGATAGGAGCGCCTCCACATTGTTCTCCTGGTCGGGCGAAACGCCTCTCAGGGCTGATGCAATGGCGGCTTGTCGGAGGCTGCGAGCAAAGCAACGACATGAGGTGGCTCGAGGCCGGGCGGCGCGCGCGCGCCAAGTAAATGGATGCGCCAGCTGCTGACACCAAGAAAAGAAGCAGAGTAGAGCGCGCGCGTTGCTATCTAGTCGAGAGGGTGAGAGAGGAGAGGATGGCCGAGAAGATCGGATTCCACCACCAAAAAAAGAGTATTAAAATAAGGACTTAAAGACAAGAGGAGTGGAAAGGTTTTGGGAAAGAAAATGACCCAAGGAGATGGAATAGAAAAGAAACAAAAATGGTGGTGGTGCGTGCCTGGAAGAGACAGAAGCAAAACCTGAAGCGTGGCAAGTTCTATTATTACAGTACTTCGTACAGAGGGCGAGCTGACAGCGGGAGGCCCGCATATCCTTCTCCAAATGCCTGATTTCAGGGCAAGGTACCTGGCGGGAAGTGCCTTGGTGGGCATCACGGCATGTACTACCTACCAGTACAAGTCACTGCTTGCGGGCGCTCTGGAATCTCAGCGGCCAGCCACTGAGTGCACGGTACCTGCAAACGGACAAGGGCTTTTGGGGCCAACAGGGGGGGATTAAAAGCCATAACAAGAATTTGGGGGCAAAAGCTCTTAAATTGCGGGTAGCTTAAAAAAAAAATTGAATATGATCTTGACAAATGTAGGCCGGTGGCCGCCAAGGCTGCCTGGCTGCTTACTTGTCTGAACGCTTGCATGTCTCTGCAAGGGCAGCATGACCTCATCACTGGTTGTTGACTTGGCCATTCTCGAGGGATACGCGCGTTGTGATTGGACGTGGCTGTCATGACCAAAAGACTCACGCCATCATCAGCGTGACCAAGTGATGTGATCGCGAAGATAAGTAGATGCATCTCCCACGACACTGACTGTGCTGAAGAAAAGGGGTCGTGAGTGGCATGACAAGAGTTCAGGGGGTTCCAACTTCCTGGTATGAACTGGGTCTACCGGCTGCTGGTTTGCTGCAGCGTCTCGCTAGAAATTCGCTAACCAACAAATCGCTAAGCCCTGGGACCGGGCCGTCCGCAACTCAGCATCCACTGCATCTCCACCTCTGCCTACTAATTATCGTTTGCGTCCAACAGTTGTCCAGACCGACATGTTGAGAATCTCGCGGTTTGCATGACAGATCGATGATATGATGATAGTGATTTTTCGCTTTCGCTGTCCTTTACTTGAACGCTTGGTCCCCCGTCAGCCCCAGTCACGGCCTCACCATCGTCTTCTGTGGCTGCTATGGCTATTAGCTGGAACGTGATGGACCCAGCAGGGCACCATATTTGCCATCTAACAACACCATCACTGAGGTGTCAACTTCGACAATTTCGGCCTAAGTCTTCGAAGAAACTGTCAAGCCGCCAGCCGTTGTACCTGTGCTTCGTGGTGTCTCGGGAGATGAATGGCGTCGGTCAACATGCTCGTGTAAAAACCCTGCAGAAAATTGGAGGTAAAAGGTAGTTGGTTGCTAGAAAAACATCATAAATGGAAAGAGGAAGAAAGAAAAACAGAGTTAGAACATGTCACCATTTCTTTGACAACCGAAATAGCAACAGAATCTTGTAACCTAGCTGTGCCTTTGCCGTCGTGTAATAAAAAAGAGGATTTCTCACACGCAACAACCGGGAGAGATGATCACAAACTGAAACCGATACAAAAAGCCGTAACGAAAGACTCGATAATCTACCGAGCATTGAAAATGGCAGATAAACTTCCCGTCAACTTCTCAGCACCAACAGCCACAGTACAGGTGACACCTCGCGTTTCATCCCCTCCGTCGAATCAATACCTTGCTTTTGCCGCTACGGTAATTCGCGATACTCCCGTCGACATACTTGCCCGAGTCTAGATGGCGATACTGATTATGTAATGTCAAGGAGTTAGAAAGCATGCAGACTGCACGTTGGCCGACTCTTCTACAAGCCATTGCTAGGTGTGTTGGCTCTTGTATAGTTACAGCGACAACAACACAAGCCGTATATCGACCTACGCAAGGTAATAATGCTCCTAGAGTGCCTTTTGATGACACAAGATGTCAATAACAATATGACGTACGGCGTAGAGGTCCAGATTCCGTGGGTATAGAAATGGGCGCACGTTACTTTGCTGTCGCTTCGACGAGGCGGCTTGTAAGCCGAATTCACGCTGCTTGGTGTTTTTATCATTCCAGCAATCAAGCCGGGAAATGCTACCCTCCTTCATGTCAGGCGATGTACGGAATGAGCTGACATCTCCAACAAAGGTTCGTTGGCTGTCTTGGGAAAAATATAGCTAAAAGTTTGACGCAGAATCTTAACGCCGCTTTCACAGACCAACGAACGGCAAACTTTGCGGGTCGACCAGGCACTTATGAAGATGACCCCAACTCCCAAGGACAAACTTACAATGGGGCCTGTGAATAAAGAAGACGGGAGCACACCGCGACCACAAGTAGTATACGACCGTTGCCTTCGCCATGTCCTACCGAACAGGGCCGTTTGATTTTTCATCGTATTCTAGTTTGAAGTTACACAAGAAGGAACGAAATGATTTCTGGCACTGACCGGCCTGGCGAGCATAAAGTCTTGTGGCTGCAAAAAGAGTGTAACAAGCGGCGCCACTAAAGAGTCACTTCTCGCGACACCAACAGCCTGGCTTCTGTTGCGGGTGAGAGCGGGCCTAGTAATAGGCAGCACAGGGCTCACGGCGGGTGGGCGGCACGAACAAAGGCTCCCTTCGGGTCGCTCCAGGCGCTGTGCCAGGCGCTGTGTTAGCACACCTAGGTACCTCCAGGCATCAGCGCGTTAATAAATCACGGTGCCGTGTGTTACTTCGCCATAATTTGTTGGCATCAGCCATAATTGGCAAATTCGAAAGTTTATAACTAGCCACTCAACACTGACAAATGCAAATATTATCGTTGTCCATCATAAATACCCGCCTCCCTTTCATCTCTTCCTCTGTCGCGTAACCATCAACTTTACCACCTTTCACACACACAAAGTAAGTCCAACACTGCCGCGACCCTGCCAGTCACCACCCTGAGACCCCGCAGGTGCTTCTGCCCGCTTCTTCCACCCACCTGCCTGCTTGCCACCTTGCCTGCTTTCTTTCGCAAACTGCCACCTCAACCGTGAAACAATCACATAGCATCACCTTCAGCAACGACTAACAAATTAAACGCCACAAGATCCTACTTCTTTTCTCCCATCTCACCACCTCGTCACACAGCAAAAATGGCCGACACCAACGCCAAGATGTCAAAGATTTGGCTCGTCTCCAATGACAATGCCACTATGGAAGTCGGTACGTGCTCGCTGCCCGTCTTCGCCTCCAGCTATGTCGATGCCCTGTTTTTGCTGACACTTTACCTTACGATTCAGACCGCGCTGTCTGCGAGCGCTCCATGCTCATCAAGAACATGCTCGAGGATGTCGGCGATGGCAACATCCGCCAGGACAACCCCATTCCCATCCCTAACGTAAGTCTCGCCACCTTTGCCTCGTGCTCGCCGTCAAGCTGCCCTCCTCCCTCCCATCCGACCATGACGCAGACATAGCAGAACTAACGCATGCTCTATCCCTAGGTCAACGAGGCCGTCCTGCGCAAGGTCATCGAGTGGTGCACATACCACCGCAACGATCCCGTCCAAGCTGCGGATGACGAATCGGATGTTCGCAAGAAGACCACCGACATTGACGAGTGGGATCAAAAGTTCATGCAAGTTGACCAGGAGATGCTGTTTGAGATCATACTCGTACGTCTACTTACCTCCGCCCCCCTCCCCTCTCGACTAGCCTGCAATGCTCATCTGTACCCCCTAGGCCTCCAATTATCTTGATATCAAGCCCCTTCTCGACGTTGGCTGCAAGACCGTTGCCAATATGATCAAGGGCAAGTCGCCCGAGGAGATCCGAAAGACATTCAATATTACCAACGACTTCACACCCGAGGAGGAGGAGCAGATCCGCCGCGAGAACGAGTGGGCCGAGGACCGATAAGCGCAATCCGCCTGACACCGCTCACGGGGTAGATGTGATGCATTTTTGTTTATGCTTGCTACTTTTATAACGGTTACCCTTTTTTTTTCTCTGTGATTGATAGTGAGTCTCATAGCTACAAGTTACTTTGAGCCCGCCAATCATCACACTATACACTACAGGCGTTTTATTTGGGCTGGAATGGACATGGTTGGTGGCAATGATAAGTCATTGTAGTTTTGGGGGATAAGTAGTATTACGCTAGGCGCATGCCACTCGGACTTACACAAAAAACTGATCATTTATGATATGCCGACCGACGAGGAAACGTGAAATCATGCTAATGTTGCCGGCCGCTGACACACGAGCGTCATGAAGTCAGTAGTAACGGGGGTGGGCGACACAGAACGATGCTGAGACGTCCCTCATATGCGTAGCGACCAACTACCGTAGATAAGCATCATTCGCTTTCTACCAGACGAGCTAGCCAACAGCGCAGCCTTGCTGCCATGAAACAGTCAGCTGCTCTGCAATGACTACAACTTGTTCAGCAGCGGCTGCACTATCACCCGTCCCCCAACCTCATCTACATCAACAAGTCCTGGTTTGAAATTTTTTTTTATTTTCTTTCCCTGGTATCATGTTTCGCCATGGTTTGCAAGGATCACTAGGAGCTTTTGCTGTAAAAACAACAGAAATTTGACCAAAACAACCCCGATTCTTTTTCATCACTTTCATGCAACCTCTTCTATTTCGTCATCTGAAAGCGTTCCATCAATCTTTGCATGTGCCCAAAAACTGACAGCCGTCGTCGTCAATGACCAAAGTAGAGGGAGAGTCTTTTATTCCATCCTGGTCAATGATGCCGAAAGGCGCTGTCAAGGGTTTCGGAGTTGGAAGAACGGCGAAGGGAAAGGGGCGGAAGAGCAGAAGCCCGGGCATTTAGATGCCGAGCTTCGTCTTTCTCCAATGTCTGCGCTTAGCGTTGTAGCTGTGGGTGATCATGTTAGCCAAAGGATGATTCCATCGTTTCGTGAGGTCGAGTCAATATTCCCAAGGGAGGGAGAGAGGAGGCGAGCGTACCGGACGGAGTTGTTGGTGCGGAGACGAATCCATTGGGGCACGGGACGGTTCTGCTTCTGCGACTTGGCAAGCTTCTGCTTGGTACGGAAAGACTTGAGGCTCTGTAAGGTAAGATGAGTTAGCAAAGGAGGAAGCGTGTCGTCACTCGAGGTTCGTTTCGTTGGTCTGGAGATGGCGAAAAAGAGGTCCCGATAGGTTTCGTCCTGCCACATTCTAAATATTCATCATTCAAGCCAGGCAACACGAGTAGACGCAGCGCATTCCCATGTCGAATTCTTCTTCGTGGTCGTTTGCGCGCGCCCGCTGGCTAACCATCAACGGCTTGTGATTGGGCGAAGGTTTGAAAGCGCTTGATGTGAATGCCGGCGAAAACTATCGAAACTAATGGGACCTCTTTTCGAATCTCTTCGACTCGAAAGGACGAGAGGGGATCGGGGCGTTCATACGGGCATCTTGACGGTCGGTTGCTCGATTGTCGATGATGGGGGGCTTTTTTCGTTGTTTCGGTTGGCGTGGAGTTGCAAAAGGATTTTTGCCTTGGGGCGGGACAGCGGGCTCGCTCGACGCCACTCGAGGGCGTAAAAGCCCTAGTAGCGAGAAATGCAAAAATAGGGTGCTGTGGGTGTGGCTGGTGCGCTCGTGTGGCGCGTGTGATGCCTGAGGCGTCAATGACGGAGAAAAGACGGAAAGGGTGTGGTGGGGCAAATCGAAAGTCGGCCGAATGTAGAAAGGTGGAGTAAGGGAGGGTGATGGATATCTGTCATTCGTGTCACTGTGTGGTGATTCTCATGCAAAGTCACCACAAGGAGCATGAACGAGGAGCCTTGACATGGCAATCTGTTACGGATATAAGGGTCGTTTCTGCTCTGACTGATGTTAGTTGTTGGGTACTTTGACGAGTGACTTGTCGTTGTAGGTGGGACGGTAAGATGCCGCGGCCAGTTGGGATTTCCACAAACGCTCGAAAAGAGGGCATGGCAAATACAAGCGGCGATTAGTAATAAGTAAAAGCCAGTCATTCCACAGCCCGGGCCATGTGAGAATGAGGTTGCCATCAGAGGCTTGAACCGAGGCCAAGTCGGGGACGAACGACTCTGCTACAGGCTTCTTTACTGCAGTTGGTAGGGTTGAGCCGTTCAAGAGCTCAAGGATCGAGATTTCCCCCAAATAGGCCAAACGTATCGGCACTGTCGTACAAACATTCATGACTGGTCCCAACAACCACCACCCTCGTACTCGCCGATGCCTGCCTAGGTACCTTGGTCGCATCGGTAGCGAGCCAAGGGCGGACACCGCTGCGGGTCTCGCCTAGCTGGGGCCGCCGTAACTACCTAGGCCTCTCACCGTCCCGCGATGCACCTGGCAGCCCAGCCCCCAGCCCAGCCCAGCAAGCTCTCTGTGCCCAGCTTGTTGCCCCCAAGGCAGGTTAGAATAAGGGGACAGCGCTGCCGGATTTCTAATGAAGCTCGCCGCCCCTCTCAACTCCCGCGTCTCCCGCCTGCCTGACTACTTTTAACAACAGAAAACCCTGGCTGCAAGAAGAAACATTACCGGTTTTCTTTCTTGTAATCTTCTTGACTAAATACTTTTGACGGAGTTTTCTCTTTTTCTGGGGGGATAGTCTCGGGAATACGACAACAAACCCCTGGGACCTTTATTCTTTCTATATTTCTTTTCTAATACGCATACGATACCCATTTTCTCTTCTTCTCCCTAGGTGGCGACATTATCCCGACGCGCGCGCGCCGCCCTAGCAACTCCTCTCCGATAATCACTATACTTTCAAACGATACAAACGCGACAAGCAAAGATGGGCGCAAGCGTTTCGTGGCTGTCCAACATTCTCTGGGCCAAAAAGGAGATTCGCATCCTAATTCTCGGTCTCGTACGGCAACACCACCCCTCTCCTTCACGTCTCCCCCCGCCCGGCAACGTTCTGGGGAAGATTTGCAAGCTGCGCGCATGATTCTTTGGGGGGCATGATTGGGTGCTGACAGTTGGGCTCGCTTCCTCGACGGCGATTTAGGACAATGCGGGCAAGACGACTCTCTTGTACAGATTAAAGGTGTGTTCGCACGGGAGCGGACCGGGAGCGAATTCGTCGTGGTGCTGACAATGTGACCAGATTGGCGAAGTTGTCACAACGATACCCACGATAGGATTCAATGTTGAATCCGTCACTTACAAGAATCTGAATTTCAACGTCTGGGTATGCATCTCCCCCCTATACCTCTCAACAGTCACGCGCAAACCATTTTCCCCCAGCACCAGCTGCTAAAACATGACCCGCGCATTATCCAGGACCTCGGCGGCCAAACCTCGATTCGCCCCTATTGGCGCTGCTACTACGCCAACACGGCCGCCGTCATCTTCGTCGTCGACTCGACCGACATTGACCGTCTGCAGACGGCTGCCGACGAGCTCGCCGCCATGCTCAACGAGGAGGAGCTCAAGGACGCGGCGCTGCTTGTCTTCGCCAACAAGCAGGACCAGCCCGGCGCCAAGGGCGCGGGCGAAATCTCCGAGGCTCTGCGCCTCGGCGAACTGCGCGACCGCAACTGGAGCATCATGGCGTGCTCGGCCGTCGACGGCAGCGGCGTCAACGAGGGCATGGACTGGCTCGTGGTAAGGCTCCATCTGTTTTCTCATTCCTTGCGTTGGCGGGGTTGCTTTACTGATGTACTGATTTTTTTCGCTTTCCGCAGCAAACCGTCTCGCAAGACTAATGCAACGCGCGAAACATGCCACCCGTTGTAGGGTGACACTTTGCGGGTTTCAACGAATACGTGTACAATAAGAGAAACACGAAAAAATAGGCATTTAAAGTGAATTAGTAGTTACGTCGCATCTGGGTAGACGGCGCAATATCTTTCGGAGGAAGGGGTCGATGAGAAGAATAGTATGCTTCTTATGAAAGTTTGGTTGCTTGAGCAGGCAACAGTCGAGTAAAAGCGGCATGCTGCCATCTTGCAACATGTTTTCTCGAAGCAGAAGCATAGAAGATGAATGAGATTATGGTAGAAGACAGGCGTGGTCTCTTCCAGCAGAACAAGACTGTGCAAGACGAGAGAGAAAGGGGGGCTTAAACTGACTGTCCTGAATGTGAGGTGGAAAGGCGGTAAGTGGTGGCCTACCACTTGGATTTTCAAACACGAATGAAGCCACAATAAGCTCCTTCTCTTTTCCCTTTGTAGCCTTGATGTGCCGAGTTCGCTCACAAAGTCAGTTCATGCTTCTAGCGCAAGAAAACGCTCTCTTTCGTAACGAGCTTTTTGGTGTAGGGTACGTGTTACAGAGTCTGAAGATGCGCGACCCTGGATCAAACGACGTCGTCTTATTTCTATCTTTGCCTGTCATGTGTTGACTGCCTTGAGAACCACACCTTCTGGCCGTTATTTCTCAACTTGGACATACGAATGGACAACGAGTTGGAGACGGCTTCTGCTACAGCATCACGGGCCGCATGAGAAACGCCTCCTCGTGGAGAAGAGACGTGCGTAACTGACTCTTCCCCCCAAAAACAAATCCTTCTGGAACAGAAAAACAATTCACATGCAAAGTCCGGCAGCAGTGGCGAAACTTAGTTTCGTATTGATCAACTATTTAAAGGGCTAGCCAAGGAGAAGTTTACATAGGTATCCAAAAAAAGAAGAAGAAAAGGGCGGCATCCCAAAAGGTAACAAAAAAAAAGACTACAAGTCCAACAGGGATCCCTGAAAACACTCGTTAAGTCAGGCTGCCTTCCTTTTCCTTGATTCTTTCTTTTTTTTCTCTTTGGTGCGGGTGGTAAAGAGCCCGGCACTGCACTGCAATGGCCACTATCCCGTTCGCCTCACCACCGGGGTTGAAGCTACTAGCCAAGAACAGCGGCTTGCTTGTGCAGACATCCTGATGAGCGCGTGATCTAGGACGATACACCGCTGCCACCCGCTTTTGTGATTATAGTATATCCAGCATCTCACATTTTTTGAATTGCGAGTATCCCTGCGACAGAGGCACCAGACTGGGTCAAGTCTGGCCCAGGGAGGTGCGGTGCAAGGTGCATAGCAGCTTGCGACCACACTGTAACCACCTCTGTTGCCAATCCACCTGGATCATGATGCGACCGGGCCGCAACACATCCATCTGTAGGGAAATGTCCCACAGTTGCCTCGTGCACCATCACTAAAGCGCCCAAGGGCAGCCAAAGCTGATACAAGAGACTGTGAGAGCAACAGTACTAAGCTCTGCGCAGCATAGCTCAGATACTGTTGCTTACACTTGCACAAACTCATACATCCTGATGATGAGGGTGCGTGATTCCGTCGACATCCAGTGCCTTTATGCGCGGAGATGCTCCAGTCATCTCGGCGTGATTACGGATCATGGCTTCAGCGACGGCCAGATTGTTGAGTGGGGGCGAGAACCAGTCTCTCCAACCCAAGCAACAGCGTTGAATCGATATGTCGTTGGTCAACTTCCAAATGCAATGGTTTTGATGCAGCATTCGTCAAAGTTGTTGCGTATTCGATTCGTAACTTCGTGGTCGTCATAATTCGTGAATAAACAGGTGAAGCAAGAGACGGTTGGTGGCTAGCACGCGGGGTATCGTTGACGTCTCAAGCCCATCCTGTGATGCAGGAAAGGAATGATCCGTGACGGAAATAAAAAAGAAAAGAAGTAGAAGAAGTGAAGAAGAGTTCGTCTCGGGCCTAGCCGAAATCTGCGCATTGCTGCATATCCCTCTTATCTTTAACCCAAAAATGTCGTAACAAAAGAATGTAGAATGATGAACAGAAAGAGAAAAGGAAAAAGGAGAAGCCGTTGGAGATAGCCCTGTCACCTTGTAGGAGCATCCTATACCCGTCCGGAGCCAGCCATTGCGTGAATGAAGAAATACACGGCCGATCTAGCGGCGCAAAGTATCCGAATGGTTGCCCCGATTAATATAAAAACAGTTGCGCCAGCCCTTGAAACAAGACAGGAAACAAACGCTCGCTATTGCGTATGAAATGGAAAGCCGATAAAGCTTGTAGCCGATTAAAGGAGCCGCCGATTGGCCAAAGTGGATATTGGGAAACTCCAAGCCCGATGCAGAGAGGAATGAGTAGAAAACGCCAGGGTATGAGTAATGCCAGTCTATGTCGCTGAGCAGTCTTGCAGTGCGGAGATTTTTGTGACTTCTCTCCAGGAGAAGACGAGAACGCGAAAGGGGCAAGAATTAGGACGGCCCTGCGGGAGTCAGAGTGCCTTGGTGTGACTGAGGGGGTTGAGGTAGTCACATAATGGGAGTGCTGAAGTCCTGGAAGCGTTGCCAGTCAAACACATTTCCCATGTAGACGTTCATGCCGCACTGGTTGGGCGCGTACATGCTGGGCAGCGGCACAGTAGACATGGGGGCAGTCAACTGAGGCCCGCCGAAGAAGTAGGCGTTGGTGACCTGGGGTTGGCTAAAGTCCACGGGAGGAGAGGGAACTTGAGCTTGACTGAAGTCCATGGGAGGAGAAGGTGCATGGACTTGTTGCTGCATGTGCATGTTGTGCCAGACTGGGGTGGTGGCTTCAACAGACGAGGCGACACTGGGACTCGAAGGAAAGACACCCCAGGCATCGACAGGAGGAGGCATGGAAACGGCTGAGGCCCAAATGTGGTTCATGGGAGAGCTGGGTAGAAGAGGAGGCTGGCGAACCATTTCGACGAGGCGAGGAGGAGGAGGAATAAGAGGCTTCATGAGGTTCATGAGATTATTCCTGACCTCTTCGCTCTTGCCGCAGAGAAGCTCGCCGGCGCCATCTTCTTCGAGACCCTCGAGGGCAGTGACGTGGGTGCGAAAGACGAATTTGTTGATGGCTTGGACGAAGTCGTCGTGCAGTTTCTTGCACTGCAGCTCCTTTGCAGACCAGTCGGACGAGTTTGCCTTGGCATCGACACAGTGAATCTCCTTGTGGAACTCGACGAGGGCGTCGATGGTGTCAGTGGTGAGCTTGTAGGCGACCTCATTGCGAAGGACCATGTCGACGTGGACAATGTAGGCCTCGATGTGGATGAGCTGGTGGCTGAAGAGGTTCTCGGCGTAGTCGGTGGGCATGTCGGCTTCGGGAAGCTTGGGGAGCATGACAGAGGCCAGAGTCCAGATGGCGTTTTTGTTGGCGAGGGTCTCGGCGAGGCATCTCTGGTGCTGGGCGACCGAGTTGAGAGGGCGCTTAACACGGTTGATGCGCTTGAGTGTCAGGGTGAGCCAGGGCTCGACCTTGGAACCCAAGACGACGTTGACGGAGGCTGCTCTGGGGGCAAATGCGGCGGCGGAGGCTGGTAGTAATTGGACGGGCATGTTGACGGCTGTGAGGTCTGTCTGGTGAGGCGGGGGTGAGGTATATTGGCGGGGGGTATTGGACGGGAGGGGCGAGGAGGCACAGGGTGTTACGGCTGGTCGTCGGGAGGGCGGAATAGAAGAATATATTAGAAACGGGATGGGAAAAAAGATAAAAAAAGAAGGATGAAGCGACAAATGATGCTTAGCAGGGAATAGGGATTGGCGAGGATGGATCGCCTGCTGAGCTTGCCGCAAACCGCGAGGGGAAGAGACGGTTTAAGAAAGAAGTGAACGTCGGACGAGGCGAGAGTCGTGAAGAGCAAAAAAGAAAGGGAAAAGTGGCGGAGGGCAGTGGTGGGGAGATATACTTGCAGGTGTCCTCACTGTCCTTACTGGGTAGGAAGCTAACGAAGTACCTAAGTTGCTAAGGTAGTGGACAAAGTGGGCGTGGGCGTGAGCGTGGGCAGTGGCAGTGGCTGATGACGGTACGGGTCGCGGCCGACGGTACAGTGGGTTCAGGCTCTGTAGAGCGGAGGGCATGAAAGCTGCAGCAAAGAGGATAGCACAACATGAATACAAAAATAAAAAAAAGGTTGATGCATTGCGGACCCTAGGCCTTGGTATCCTCTGGAGTGGGCACTTTTATTTCCTCCCTCTTTCTTTGCTGGCATTTTTCCCTCGTTTCCCTGGTCTTTACTGCAGACCGCGCCACACACCACCCACGAGGTAGCCTGCAGGTGACTGCGCATAAGGTGAATACCTACCTAGGTAGGTACCTAGTAAGTATTACTGGTCCACTGACTAGCCCAGAAAGGCGCAGGAGAGGGGGGTCGGTCTATTTGGCCTCGGGGTTGGCAGCATGAGCGGGCGGCACTGATGCCAAGGTACGGACACTTTTCTGCTAGATTGCCATTCATCCGCCGAAATGTCCGCCAATTTTCGCACCTCACGACTCATCAATAACCCGCTTGCTGGATTGCATGCTTGCCCGTCGGCCGTGCCCGTTACAGTGAGTGGCCCACGGGGTGTGTGGACGCCACAGGGTGTGAGCGCCCGCCACACCGAGTACATTTACAGTCAACCCGAGTTACTATTCGTGCTATTGCCAACACAAGGCAGCCAGCAGTCTGAAACGAACGATGATATAGACAACTACAAGTTTGTGGGAAAAAATTATCGTGTTTGCTCCATAATTAGTGTGTCTGATATTCGTGATCCTAATCTCTAAATCATCAAGAGGCGGCGGCGCGTTTAGTCTAGTGCCCGCCTTGTCAGCTTCGCCTGCACCTTGACACCTACCGTGCATGTACCTCTAGCCAGCCAGCCCTTTATGCATGCTCTGCTGGGTTGGGCTAGTTGATTTGTGAGGTAGCCAAGCAAGCATTCAGACAAGCGAAAAAACGGCCCTTTTTTTATTTTGATTTCCCCCCCCCCCGACGGCGCCGTCCGTAACTACCCGCTAGCTTTGTTGCTATTACTAGAAATAGCAAGTTGCATGTACAATAGGATCTGCCTTGCTCAGCGGGCCAGTTTGCCTTGCTGTGGCCGCAAGTCCGCAGGCCCTACCTAGGTAGTTCCCTACCTACCTAGGTAGGTGCCTGCGTATCAGTACCTAGTGCCTGCTGTTGTTAGTGCTTGGCGCACTTTTGCAGGTATCTGCGCCGCTGGTTACATGGCTGCCTTTGTGCTTGACTTGGTGATACGGCAAAGTCCCGATGCACAGAGACGTATTCACCGCGCAAACTGGGTGCCTATCTTGTAGCAGGAACCGGCTCGCCACGCATGCTCAGGCACAAAGTGCTCTGTCAGCAGAATTATGTATGCTTGCTGCCAGCTTCCCACCACCAGGTACGGGCAACTGACACCAGATGGCCTGCGGAGCTGAAGCCTCCACCCCACGGCCCCATCCATCCGCCTCCCTGGTACCGAGCTGCGAGTCCATCCTTCAGCGTCCTCACTCTCGCCTCCTTGGTCTCGGCTTGCCTTGCGCCTGCCTTGTACATGTACTTGCACCTTCCTGCGATGCTCTTCTAGACCGGCTTTTTAGCTGGCAAACCTAGCCGCCCCGGCCAACAGGCATCACCCACGTTTCTGCCAAACGGCATACGACTGACGATCTCTCTCCATCTACGGAGTACCCGTCGTCATACCAGGCAGAGAATACCAGGCAGAGAATACCAGGCAGAGAATACCAGGCAGAGAATACCACGCAATAGGAGCAGCGCAATGCTTTGGTTGCTCGTTGGGGCTGAAAATTGATGCCCTGCCGACTTGTTGCTTGCGTCGCCAAATCTTGCTCTCGCAGGCACCCATTATCTTGCCACTTGATGGGCCCATCATCTCATAATCAACATTCCCGTTCCGCTCTGATGCTCTCCCTGCATTCTGGCAACTGACACCTGGCATCAGGGTGGTGACCTTGGTCTGCAGCCCGGTTACAGCAGCCGCTTGCCCATGTGCCTTGCCTGGGCCTCGATGACGGGCCACCACACCACTTGACACCCCACCACTCCACGTCCGGAGCAACAGCACATGCTCGAATATGCCCGGCAGTAGTCAAGCAGCAGAAAACGACAGCTTATTACCATCGATTTATTGATCAACGGCGCTTCATCAAACACGCTACCACCCTTACCACCCGTATATCCTGTTGAGAGCGGCCGCATGGCTTTCAACTCCTTCCGGCTGCAAGTGAAAATGGGTCGCGGATGTCGGAATCATACCGCATATTCAGAATAATGCTACTAACTCGACCTTTTCCCACCATCTACACACTTGCCGACATGCAGACGGACTGCGGATGTCTCGGTAGACATTGCTTCCACACACGCTGTGCAACCCGTCGATGTAAGGGACACTTTACGCCCTGTGACGAAAAGATGAGATATGAGAAGCGAGAATTACTTTTGGAGATGAGCGTGTTTTTGTCATGCGTGGCGTTTGCAAAGTCCAAGCGGGCGGGCGCGATCCCGAGCTGGAGAAGCTCGGTTGCCAAAGCAGAACCCGAGCGAGATGAGCCAAAGTTGGGACGCTTATTATGCAGGCAGGAAACTAGGAACCCCTTGCCGTGATTGGCATTTTGTATGTTCAAGGCGACGAATCGGCGTCTAATATCGCATCTTGCCCCAGCAAGGGACCAGCCGTTGTGCTTCTCCTCCATGAGCTTTCACTCGACTGCATTTGAGAGCTTTTTGGTGGTCTGCAGGCGTTTATACGTAGTAGGCTCGCACATGACGGCCTCAGGTTAATTGCGACGCTGACAATTGTCACGTGCCACCTGAGGAGGAGGATCGCGATCTAGAAGCAAGCCTACATATTTGCCCTTGCCACTGTGCCAAGGACCCTCGCAGGACATTGGTATGCATGCCACCCTCCACACTTATGACAAGTCACGGTCTGAAGCTACGGAATGCGCCGCAGCGCCTGATGCAACAGTTGCTGTGGATACAAGTCGTCGGAACTGTTCTGCAACAACAAGACCTTTACAATGTCTTCACCTGGTTGGGACTTTTACCGAAGCCTGAAGGCTATTTCTCCTGACAATATACAAGAATCGTTGCCATGACTCTGTGTGCCAGTCTGCCAGAGAGCAACCAATATTCCTGACGAAGTAAGCCGTTGAGCTATGACAAGTTTCAATCTTGAGGTCGAGTAACCCCTGTTTTACTCTTTGCGCTTATAGGCCTGGGAGGGTAGACGTAGCGAGGATGTGCGAGCCTGCAGGACGGGAACCTTTCCCAAATTGATGGGTGTTGCCGAAGCTGCCGTGGGGATTCAGACCAGGTGGGCAATAGCAGGAGTCGCAAGCGGCGGGAAGGAGGCGGGCACTACTGTTATACGGCGGATACCATCTACAGATACAGAGTCTTCGGTTGGTAGATTTGAAGATGCAAGGGCCCTGCCTGTTACAGTCCATCTTACAGCCTGTTTAAGGAAAGGGATTCAAGAAAGGGGAGGCTCTCGCCACCTCAAAAGGGGAGGGTGTATGGACTGCAGGTCGTATTAGTCGACTGGTCGTCTTGGTTTGAAGTTGGCGTTGCTGTTAAAACGCACTTACGGCTTCTGGTTGGTCAGCGGGTCAAAGAGTTGGTGGAAACCTGGGGGTAACAATGGCCTTTGATTGGGCAATAGCCTGCCAATCATATGCACAAGGCGAGTCAAGTCGGAATGGCATGAGGGTGTGCGTGTAAATGGGACGATGAAGCACGCGGATGAAGAAAAGGCTATTCAGACGTGGAGACGTGACTTTTTTCATCTTTAATGAGATGAGGAGAAAGGGGTAATGTTGACGAGGTGAGAGGTCTCGGTGTTGCGAAATGATGCCCTATCGAGCAACGCTGCGCCCGCTTAAAGCGGTCGAGGCCAGACCGACTGGGCGGTATGTGAGATGAGGACGGACGCATTGAAACGAGGCAAGAAACGAGACGGAGAGGCCGGAATTTTGACGTCTGTTAGCTGGGGTGTAGATGTATACTGCACCGGCGAGTATGCGTGTGTGTCAACGTGTGTAAGCAGAGACGTGTTGCAAAGATATTGCCCGCCTCATGCATACATGGCCTGCTTCTATGGGAAGAGGACGAAATTCCGGATCTAGTGCTCTTTTCTTCTTTTTTCCAAAAAAATAAAAATAAAAAAAATTGACACATTGTCGAGAGGGGTGTGGTCGACAAAGGAGCCCATCGCACATACGGACTTCGTCACATGAGCTGGCCAAGAGGGTCATGTGAGTCCACCGAAGCATTCCCTGACGGGGCTGAGTTATTCTTTTCCTTTGTTTGAAAAAAAAAAAAAACATCAAAGTATTCTTCTCCGCAACGTTGTTACTCGATCTTAGACATCTTGTGTGTGTGGAGAGAGAAGGAGGACGCGGGCGGCTAAGGAGGGAAAAAAGCGCTGATGTCTAGGCCCATACGTTGTGTGAGGTTGGAGGCTGGTGGCCAAACTGACGTGTGCAAAAAGTATCGGTACATGCATGATTTCCAAGGCCCATATGTCCATTATTTTAGTCTTTGATTCAATTGTCAAATTTTATTTCCCTAGATTGTGGTAACAGTTGGCACGTTTTGCTGTCAGCGTGACTAGCGGAGACGATATATCATTAAACTGGGCAAACAAGTTTTTGCAATGAAAACAAACTACTAAATCCTCCTCTTTTGGTATTCTCCCACTACTTACTTACAAAGGTTAGTGAATACTTTTCGAAAAAGAAGAAAAAAATATATATAGGGATGAATTAATTAAAATTCATGGCTTTTGTTCCTTGCTCCCTGATAAAGAGACGTAAAAACCCGACGATGGAAGCTTGTCCGACGTAAATGCACAAATGGGCCATGCATGCATGCACAGCCACACACTATTGCGTCTCCCGATCACCAGCTGACCTCGTCACACGCATCGCATGAGGCTCTTTTTCTTTAATGCTGCATTTTTTTTTTGAGACCTGCGTGCATGTGTCGCCAGACAAGGGTCCTGTCGATCTGTACAATGACGTAGGTTTTTCTTTTTCTCTATTTTTCTCTATACTGGTTTTCTTTACCCACCGCCACTTAGTTGTGCTCGAAAGAGCGTATCTTGTGGGGGGGTTGAGCAAAAGTGTAGTTTAACATACGGTGCGACAAGATAAAGTAGCACAAACTTGTAAATAGAACTGAATAGTTGTTAAAAAAAACCCCCAGCAAACTCCTTCCGCCACAGTCTTACAGAACACCCCCGCAAGTTGACGACAGTTGTCATTCTCTGCTGCCAAGGTCCCATATTTACCTTTGTTGTTCCTCTCTTTATCTTTAGAAAAGAAATAAATGCCCAAATATCTTCAATTCTCGGCATCGCCGCTGTCGATACCAGCAGTTGTCGTCACCACACAGCACGACCAGGCAAGGGCTCGGGTTGTTGGGTGAGGCTGTGTACTTTTTGTGGCTCGGGCTGCCTCCCCACTCGCAGATTTTGCCTTTTTTTTTTTTTTAGCCGCGATGCCGTTTCTTTTACCAGGGTTACTCGCCGCCTTTTTCTTTTACATGTCAAACCCGAAAAAAATAGGCGACGTGTCTATTTTTAAGAAAGAACTACTCGATATTGTCCTGGGTGATATTTCTCCGATTGACGCGGCGTGGCGGTCTGCCACAATTTCATTGTTTCTATTCTGGGAAACATGCAAGCTCCACACTTTGTCAAGATCGTCACGATTGAGATGGCCATCCTTGGCGTGAGTCCTTTTCTGATTTTACTCACATTTCAGCTGCCGATATGGTGATTCAACCGAACCACGCAAGTGAATTCAGGAGAACATTTTCCATGACTTAAGGCATTGGTGATTCGTCAACATGCTCACTCATACAACTGTCCACATGGCATCAAACGTTTCAAAGCTATCACGTACTCAAATACAATATACAAATCGCCACTCCGCTGCAAATGCACGCCTTTTTCTTTCCCCAAGACTCACGTCACTCCTATGACATTGTACACTCGACATCTGGTTACCCCACCCCCAACCCTCTGTTATTACGCCGACAGCTCGTCCGCCAGCTGTCGCGAAATGTAGTCTGAGATCGCCAAAATCGTCACCATCGGATTCACGCCGCTCGCGCTGGGAAGCACACTCCCATCCGCGACATACAGATTCTCGCAGCCCCAAACCTTGCCCTTGGGGTCCACGACACCGCCGCTCTTCTTGGCGCTCATCCGGCACGAGCCCATCTGGTGCGCCGACAGGTAGCTAATCTCGCCGCCGGCCTTGCTGCCCACCTCGCGCAGATGCTTGAGCCACTTTGCAAACGTAGGATCCGTGAACTCCGGGTCCGTGCCGTCCTGGTAGTTCTTTTGTGCGACCGCGTCGCCGTCGCGAGCCACGACAAATGGTCGCACGTTGGGAATGGTCGGGTACAATGCCGTCGCGCCCATGACGTACATGAGCTTGGCAATAGCCTCGACGCCGTCGAGGCTGTGCTCGGCGTCAAACGACGACACGTCGTAGTCAATGACGGGCACGCCTGTGACGGGATCGGCGATGATTCGCCCCGTGTCGCGGTCGCGTGTAATGGAGATGACAGTGTGCAGTTGCTTCATGCGCGCGACGCAGAGCTTAGAGTCGAAGCCATCCTCGAACGGCTGGATGGCAAAGAGAACATATGGCTATCATAATGTTAGCCCGGGCTATTCATCCATGCGCGTGAGAGTACGTACCAACATAGCCATGGTCTCAAGCTTGACGCCGTGGCCTTTTTTGTCCAGATTTTGGAACTCCCCATTGTAAGCTGTAATGATGCCGCCCTCCCACTGGGGCTCAAGCTCGTTGAAGTGACCAACGAGGAAGGCAGCAGGGTGCAGGTACAAGTTGCGCCCAACTTGGGGGTTCTACAGCGGGTTAGCATAGTACTACTGGAGACCTAGAAAAAGGAATGAGACTGACCTTGACGCCGCTCTTTTGCAGGAGCGTCGGACTCCAGAGCGAGCCGGCCGATAGGAGCACCTTCTTTGCCTTGATCAAAACCTTGCGCTGGCGACGCGTCTCTGGCAAACTGTGCACCGTGCCGTCATCGCTGCGGGCCGTCCACACACCCTCGACACCCGTGGCCGTCACGCCGTCGGCGGCAAAGACGACACGGTCCACCCGGAAGCCTTCGATGAACTCCGCACCCGCATCGGCCGCGTCAGGGAGGTAGGCGACCGCGGGGCCTCTCTTCTCATTGGCGCTGCAGCCGAGATGACATCGGCCGCAGTAGTGCTCGGCGCCACCCGTATTTTGATCACAGACGTTGCTGTGCCAGCCGAGCTTCTTGGAGCCATGGAGGACGACTTCATTTTGGTGGTTGTGGCGAATGGCAGTCTGGTTGGCCCCGAGGGAGGTCCACACGCGGTCGATGCAGTCGTCAAATTCGGACGAGCCAAACAGCGGCAGGCCGGCATTGACCCATTCCTTGCGAACATAGTCCTGCGGCTTCAAGCACACGCTCCAGTTGACGGTACCGCCGCCACCCCACGTCTCGCCAGCGGCGACGGAAATGGCGGAGCTCTTGGAGATGACGAGGCCGTTGTTTTCGTAGATATGCTTGTTGCTGACCTGACTGAGGGGAAAGCTTTCAGGCGCAAAGTGATAGCCCTTATCCGCAACGAGCACGCGATGGCCGGCCTCGGCCAAGTTCTTGGCTGAGACGGCGCCACCGCAGCCGGAGCCGACAATGATAACGTCAGTTTCAATGGTGTGCGTGCTTGTACCATCCGGCACCTGGATAAACTTGAAATCGAAGCCGTCTTTGCGCTCCCAATTTTTGGGCAACGCTTCGAATCCTCCCAAGTCGTTGATGTAGCGGCTCGATGCGCCGAGAGACTTGCGCGTCAACGCATTCATGGACTTTAGAACGATGCGCAGCGGTAAGAGCCGCGATGATCGCCAGTTTATGAGAATCTGCTGGCGAACGGCAAGAGGTTGCCTTACAAAGGGTGTCCAGCGGCCGGTGAGTAGCAGACTGCCGTAGCGGGTGCTGCGATGAAGAAAGGTTAGCTCAACGTTTGGATGCTAGCCACGTGAGGTCGGGGACACGGGGACTGACTTGAGCAGGCTCATAAACTTGGCGAGCTCCATGCGTAGAGCAGCCGAGGCGATGGAGTGCTGCATCTCGCGGCGAAAGGCGGGCTCGTCGACGGCGCGAAAGGCGAGCCACTCAAGCAGCTTTTGCTGGGGCGGCGGGTTGGTCAGGCCAGCGAGGGTCTCGTCGACGGTGGCGTAAAACTTCTTGTCCGGGATGCCGAGCTGGCGCATGGGGTCCTGGACCTTTGTCTGGGGCACGACGGCCGGGACAATGGCTTCGCTTATGGAGAAGAAGGTGGCCCATTCCGCGTCGGTCATGAAGGAGATATCGGGCAGGTCCTTGTCGAGGACGGGCTTGTAGCCGTCGGCGTAGACCATGTTGTCGATGGCGGCGGCGGCGGGTGTGTAAATGGTAGAGTCCTCGAGCAGGACTGATTCCGCCATGATTGGGGCTTGTTCGAGAAGAGAGCTGGCAGTGTCAGGACGTGGGAGAAGTTGTTGACGTTGAGAATGTGAGAGAAGACGGATGCGGAAAGCCAAGACGGCAAGTAGCCAACAACCAGGCTAAATCGGTGATACACGGGAGACTTTCGTGTTACTTAGACGCACAGGACTGCATCAATTTAAAGCCTGTGGTAGTAGAGCAGAACAGGAAGAACAACCTCGCAATTGAGAATCTGTATCATGAAATAGTAAGAAGGATTTAGGTGAGATCAATGAAAGGAGAGTCTCGAGCAACTCAAAAAGTTGGGGAAGGCGGCCGGGACCAAGCAGC
Organism: Aschersonia sp. MBC 622; assembly: GCA_030782805.1. Taxonomy (NCBI): domain Eukaryota; kingdom Fungi; phylum Ascomycota; class Sordariomycetes; order Hypocreales; family Clavicipitaceae; genus Aschersonia; species Aschersonia sp. MBC 622. The sequence goes on from JARJPL010000044.1 coordinate 79,647, forward strand.
CTTGGGCCCTTGGCTTTTGTGGGGGATGGACGGGCCCCATATGGCGACTTGCGCAACGCTATTTTGCACACCGGAGAGCCTGGGCGGGCCGACGGGGTTGCACCTGCTGCCAGAGAGGCCCGTTTGCTGGACGGACCGGCGGGCCAACTCTGCCTTGACAGATTGGAGCGAGCAAACGACCAGCAAACGCAAGTATCATATAATACAAGCATCAAGTAGTAATAGTCTATAATAAAAGGTTTCAATCATTTCACTCTTTTTCATTTTCTTCTCTTTCTTCACTTGTTTCTTTCAGTGTACTTTTTCCGTTCGCGTTATCAAATTGCATCACATGTCCTGCACAACCACAACCGACAGCCATCCCGCACCTCCAACACACAACTAACTCACATGCGCCGAGGAAGACAAAATGAACTAATTATCCAGACTAGGTTCTTTAAATCAATGAATGCAAACCATCAGCTCATCTTTGAAACTCCCCAAAAAAAAAAAAAAGACGTTCGCCACCGCAGTCCCTTTCGATTCTGCACTGAACATGGCCTGAGGAGACCCTGGCCCGCCCTCGGCAACGACGTCAACTTTAACCGCCACAACGAACGGACATGGCGGCGCAACTCGCGGTTTGACACCACACCACACTGCACCACACCGCACAATTCCTGCGGCTCAATGCCGGACATGATTTACACATGATTTACACATGATTTTTCGTCCACGTTGGTGGTTAACTTAGTTGTAGAAGCGATCATGGCGAAGAGCAGGGGTTCCCCTCCATCTGTGGCGTATCATCGTTAGCTCGTATCGTCGTGTTTGCAAGTCGTCCTAAGCCGTCTTTCCCACTAATAAATACATGCATGAAAACAAGTGGCTACTGGAATACTGGGTACAGCTGCAGCTACATAGTTGCTATAACAGATTACCACGATGCAAGACCCAGATATGTAGTGCCCATGTAACTTGACTAACTCCTAGCTACGATTCCTTCTACCCCGCGTTGCCACCGAGAGCCAGGCAGGGTCGTTGACCGAGAGGGGCAAGGGTCTGTGCCATGCCATTCTTCTGCACGGCCACACGCTCGCAAAGTTACAATCATCGAAAAACTAACTTGGTCTTGGTTGCATGAAGAAAACATCACAGACGGCAACCGAAACTAGTAAAAAAGAAATGAAATGAGAAATTACAAAAAGGTCTGCCGCAGCGAGGACTCGAACCTCGGTTTCCAGTGGTTCGCGGTGTTGTAAACTCCACAAACTAGTGTCCTGACCCCTAGACGACTGTGGCCATTTTTTTGAAGTGGCTACTATTAGACTATATGTAGCCCAGACAACCTGAGTGTCATCAAGGCTAGTGAATGTTTGCCCGCGATTGTGTACTAGGAGTAGGCTATGCCTGTCTGTTTATTGCGTCTCGAATTCTTTCTGACTGGTAATATGCTGATGAAAGATTTGTAATTTCAAGCATGACAGTTTGTGATGACACGGGTTGCTATCGACCCTCAATGTGCAGCTGTCGTACATGCACCACCAAACCGAACATGCAGCATCACACGCAAACACTGACACAACACAGAAAGTCTCGTCTTCCTTACAGCCGCCTTACCAGACAACCATATTTAGTTTTAACCCTGCCAGGCTATATTCTTCCACAATCGATCAGTCTACAGGTGAAGATCAACAGGCAACGCATATACATGTCGAGTTGTATTTCACTACTAACGCTCTATCCCTACCCCAGCCATGCTTTTCTCCTCCTCCTCGATTCATGCACGTCGTCTCTCGCCGACTTTCTTGTGCCATTGCCCTGAGAGCCTCGCACAAAACGCCAAAAGCCAAGACAGTAAAAAAAAATAAGCGAGTATCCGTAATGCCTCCGTTCCAACAGCAACCGCCACCGAGCAACGCGCTTCGTGCGCACACCATTTGCTCGGTGATGGGCAAATCTGTATAAAATATATATATGTAAAAGAAAAAAAGAATTCATCCCACTTCCTTGAATGCATTGTTACATCCGTGTGCGGTCGTGTGCATCGCGCAAACAGGACTGGAACCTTGCGCTGGACACGACTGCCCGATCTCATTAATCCATCTGGTATCATTTTGGCCGGCGATAATGTACAGATGCGCGTCTTGGCGCGCTCAAACCATCTCCAAATGGCTAGTTGATTTGCCATGGCGAGTGCAATGCTCCAGCATCGCGGGCCATGGTGACGAAGTAATAATGAAACCTGCGCGACAAGACTAGCTCAGCCGCGAGGCGTTCCTCAGCTCGTGGCGTCGGCAGCAGGCAACGGGGGACTCGAAGGGTTGGATCCCTTGTTCCTTCTAAAGAAAGGAAAATCCTTCATCCTGAATCTGCTAGTCCTTTTGCGAAGAGACTTGCCTTCTGCCCTACCAATGCTTCCTGAATTAGAGATTGACTCGCTCATGTCTTGCTCTGGCGGGCCATCCCTGCTCTGTGGAGGGTCGCTTTGTGGGCCCGGCGGCGTAACGTTGAACGAGGGCAACCCGACGGTGTGGTCCATCGAGTCGTTGCTAACGATGCTTGTTCCTTGTGTGCTGGGCGACAGGTTGGCCTTTCCTGTAGCGCTGGTGGCTTGAGATGCCCAGTCGCCGGTCAAAGCCCCGGAAACACTGCCATCGGTGGTCTCGCTGCAGCGCTGTCTCGTAGCCAGACTCGTTTTGCCGTCGGCACCGCTGTCATCTCTTGGCCGTACGTGAAAAGGATCGCTATCAGCAAAGTCACGCACAGCATCAAAAGCCGACGAGGTGCCGTTCAAGTGTCTGTAGACATCATCTTCCGATTGAGCGGGGTTGTAGAAATTTCGCACCGTGTTGTGCATGTTTTGCGCGGCGGCTGTAGCATCGGCGCTGCTTTCCTCTGCCGGCTCAAGCTGCTCACTGCTAGAGAGCTCGGCAGCATGAGTCACAGTTGAATCGGAGCCCTCGGTCCGTTGCGACGTTGCGACGACACCTTGTACGTTCTCGTCACTATCTGCGACAACCCAGCTTCTCGTCTTCGGCGAAAAAGTTCCTTCACGCAGCAATTTTCGTCGCTCAATTTCGTCATTGGCCTGCCTCAACTTTTCATCGTGAACCTTCTGTTCGAAAATTTTCCTGTTGGTTTCCAACTCGTCCACGGCATATATGAGGGAAGGCATGATGTCAGCAACGCCTTGAAACAGAGGGATGGCAAACATGTTCATGAAACCGAGCTGGGCATTCGATAGCGACAGCAAGTCTCTCTTAGGCTCGGCGATGAGCGAAGACTTGATACCGAGCTCACCCTCCATAGATGCTTGCCGCGAAAACTCTTCAACCAAGATGTGCATCCATTTGACAGCGGCATCGTGATGCCTGGCTACGTTGCTGATATCGGCGCACTTGATGATGAGCGAGCAAGCCAAGGCCTTGTGCTCTTCCAGCTGACGGCCGTTCCAACCTTCGGAGCTATTGTTGTCGTGAAGCTTTTCCTGCAAATCGCCAAGCTTCTTCATGTAGTCGAAATGAAGGCCCATGTCGGTGGCCAGAATAGAGCTAATCATGAGGGCACGCATGCCTCTATCCTCAAAGGCAGCGGGCCAGTATCTGCGGAGAATTTGTGCATAGGCTGCGCAGTGGAATGATTCAAGCACGGAGCGATCATTGTAGAGCTGGGCGAGTGGGGCATTCAAAGTAGCGAGGAAACCGTTGTTTACGCCAGGATGGCCGACGTCATGGCCAATAGCGGTGATGAGTAAGGTCAAGGCATCAAACGGGGTCAAAAGTGACGCAATGGGTGATTTTGGAACAGGCGTCGTAGGAGCTCGAGGAGGGTAGCTTGCCAAAGCACCCACATTGACGAGAAAGTGAAAGGTTGCTTGGAGTACATCAACGACGTGGCGGAAGTTGTGATATGGTACAAAACTGTTGTAAGCGGTACGACATGCGACAAGAAACTTGACGAGTTGGTCTAATCATTTGGTTAGTTTGTCATTGCCCCTCATTCTGAAATGGCTTAGACGCCTCGACCGTAAGGCTTAGTCCAAGAGAAGCCGTGATGGAAAACTTACCAGCGGGAAGGCACCAACGCTCGAGTTCGGGCATGGAGAGTGCGTGCTGAAACATGAACATGGCGGCAACAAGCAATTCATCGTCAGTAAATGAGTTGGCGCAGAAATGCCACTTGGCGACGGCGGAAGCAATGTCAGCTTGTCGTTGAGTAGAGACGGAGACATAGGCGGGGGCAGTGTTGTCGTCGTCGGGGGCCATGCGACAGATGCCCTTCATGAGGTTGGAGACCATGGCCTCACGCAGGTAGGCAAAAGGCTGCTGATCGGTGACACCGACCCAGGAGCGTTTGCGGCCATGAGTAATTTCGAGAAGTTGCTGTTGCTCGCGAGCAGCGTCCCGATGCGCCTTGTAAGCGCAAATCTCGAGTGTAGTGATGCACTTTGAGCTGAGAGGGCTGATGATGACATCAACGGCGCCAAGATCGAGGCACTTTCCGATGAGCGAACGATGAGCCGCGAGAGTATTGAGAGGAACCGGGGAGAGAATGTCGGTGGCACCGTCCGTCATTTGCTCGCGTGTCTGATGCGAAGTTTGCTCGGGGTAGGAGATGACGGGGATGGGAATGACGCGCTTGGCCATGCAACGCAAGTGCGATTCGGTGATGATTTGCTGGAGAAGTTTAAGACCGTAGACTTCCTCATCCGGTGCGCGAACTTGCGAGGACTGAGCGGGCTCGGTTGTGGTAGCTAGAGAAGGCCAGATGGGCGAAGAAGGACGTATTTGCTCATTGTGAGGCGTGTCTATTAATACAATGGTGGGAGGCATGGAACAGACGCTGTCCTCTTTTTGAAGGGTGAGAAGATGTTGAAGACAGGCAGAACCTGTAGAGCACACGTATACTGCCAAGAGGGGTTAGCAAGAAAGCGTTGCGAAAAATGCAATGAGACGGGTAAGGGAGAAAAGGGCAAATCGAGCCGTACCATGGCCAAAAGCATCTAGAAGAGGATTTATGTCGCGCCGAACATGATCGGGAAATTCGTCGTCGGAGTCGTCTCGAGATTGGTCGTCGCAAGGAGCGGGAACAGAGCGATTGCAAGCGACGGAGCGATTGACGTAAATGACATGGCAGGCGGTGCTATCCATGGTGGCAACGGGAGGCTACCAGTCTCGCGACCGGAGCACGTCAACCGCTTGGAGGGGGGCGAGGATGCGAATGCGTAGAGACCCCCCTTTGCGGCGCGGTATTGGCAGAGAGCCAGTCGAAGTCGGAGAGAAGAGAGGGTGGAGAGAAGAAGAAATTGTCGAAGGACGTCAATCAGCGAGACAAATCGAGGCAATGCGCGGTCGCGGGTGAAAAACGAGGGCGATGGTGGGCGCGGCGGAAAAATCGCGGAACAGGGGGTGTGATGCGAGAGAAGAGAGCGTGAACGAGGGCAAGAAGCCCGGATTTTCAGTAGCAGGGGTGGAAGTGAACAGTAGGCGACTGAAGCGGGAGATGATGCGAGCGAGCGTGTGCGCGAACGGTAGACGAGTTGGTTGGTCAAGGCTGAGTTTGCTTTTCGACAAGGGCAACGACTCGGCTTGGGGTGGCTTGGTTTGGTTTGGATGGGGACTGTACCGGCAGCGTGGTAGATGTTGGCGACAAGGCTGTGCGATGGAAAGCCAAGGGCGAAACCCGAGAGGCAGACGGGTAATTTTCTTTTCTGTCCCTCTATTCCAGTTCCTACTTTTGATTCTGCGACGCGGCAACTGTGGCGTGCTTCCTGGGGTGGGAAGAAGCTGGATCGACGAGGCAGGGCACAGCGACACGAAAAGAGCGAGAGAGGAGCCGTTGAGAAAAACGATTTGGCGTCTCAGCGCAAAAGGGCGTGAAAAGGTGGAGAAGGAGCGCAAAGGCGAGAGCCATAAAGTGGATTTTGGGGGGCGATGGAAAAAAAGAAAAGGGCAGAGAAGCCGGGAGCGGTCGAGTCAGATATGAGGGTTTCCTGTGGTGTGGGAAGTCTAAGCAGGCACGGCAGGGTCGGGGACGCCGCGCGGACTGGTTAGCGCATTGGGTGGACGATGGGAGCGGCGAGGACGAGGCGTGAGATGTGGTGGTGCAGTAGTGGTGGCGGTGGTGATTGTGGTGGTGGTGGTAAGGTTGTTGAGGGTGGCGATTAGTTAGACGTGGCGAATTATCATCGGTATTGGCAGCTGGGGAAGGAGGTGGTGAGCTTATGGGTCAGAATCATATCATAGCGACGATGATGGACAAACAAAGAGAAATGATGAGATGGAGAGAGAGACAGATGATTGTGATGATGGTGATGATGGCAAACGGCGGGCAGCCGGCCTGGCTGGGGAGGAGGGAGGGCGGGGGTGGGCTAGGCTAGGTACGAGGAAGACTTTATCGTACGGCAGTGATTAGGTAGTTAAGGTATAGGGTTAATTTAGGTAGCGGTTGCAACCTCTATTTACATTTGTTGTTTGGATATTAGATATTAATTGATGTGTTAATTGATGTGCAGGCTGTTGGGCGCAACATCTGCCATGAGGGCCATGAGGCCTGTGCAGGCGGGAGCTGCGAGCATGTGGCCAGGTGGCCAGGTGGCTGATTGCCAAAGTGGGCAGGCAACCTAGACACAAGACAGAAACGAAGCATGCCAAAAGAGCGACAAGAGTGCATGAAAAGACCGAGAAGAAGAAGAACCTAGGGAAAGGGAAAAGGGAACAAAAACCCCAGGCCAAAAGGGTTGTAGGTGCATGCAGGTGGCTTACAGGGAAGGGCAAGGAGAAGGGGGGCAAATGGCAATGAGCCCACTGAGCCAAGAGTGTACAGAACGAGGTACAGAAGGATTGGAAGGTTGGAAGCTCACACGGAAGCGTTACAGAAGCATCAGAAGCCCAGGAGCGTTCTTTTTTGGTGGGCTGACGCTGGAATTCGGCGTCCAATCAGTGGGCAGCCCCAAGGGGGGGGAGGGGAGCGCCACAGGTAAAGGGAGAGAGGGGGGGAGGGGCTGAAGGGGGGCTTGATCTGCTTCTCGACTCAAATGATGCGGGCATTGCCACTCGATAAAGCATCGATGCATTCATGTCGCTAAAGATTGACAAAAAAAGATTAGAAGAGAAAATTTGAGAAGAAGACCCCTTTTTCCGGACGGGATATATACTGTCAACATCAAAATCCATACACAAAAGAAAATCTGGAACAGTGGCGGGATATTGAAGCAAACAATCCGTTTGAGTGTGGCGCTGTCATTGGGAGCGTGGGAGCGTCATTAATCAGCGGTGGTTGAGGCCCAGCGACCAGCGAGCCCCGAACAAGTGACACAAGAGATCCACCCAATTCACTAAAAGCAACCTGCCAACTGCCAGTTGCTTAATAACTGCTCAAGCGGGGAAAAGAAACACGGCTCGACGGCCAACGACCACACCCTACTGGTACGCAAATACCACAACAACCACACCTGACGCATCACGCATCACGCATCAGAGCGGAGAATCAAATGACAATGGACACCGAATGGAAGCCTTCTCCAGTTCTTCTTTTTCTTCCATCGGGCTATCGCCTGCCTGCATAGAAAAAAAAAAACAAGCGCCCCCTACCTAACTACCTTAGTCTTTTACCACGCCCGTGTAGCAAATGTTCTAGCCTTTTTCCCCCCCGCCGGCAGAACCAAAACCCTGAGACGCCCATCGCTTTTTTTAGCGCCCGTCCCCCTCCCCCCCTGTCCTCTCCTATTCAGGGATCAGAGCCCGGGCACTTGGCTCGCAGTTATCCCTTGGCACCCTATCCAGACGAGGGAAAGATGAGCAATCGAAAAAAAAAAAAAAAAAAAGTGATCTATCATGACGGGAACAAGAAATCAAAACGGACAAAATCGTCTCCAAGAGTGGCATGGGACACAAACCTCATGCACTGCTACATGCACGCAGCACAGTGCATTATCCGAGCACACAACTCCTGCGACATGCAGCTGCCGATTTACATGTTGCATTTCTAGAAAACGTACCGTACCATGTGCCGTCCGCAGAATAGAGGTACTCATGTAACACAAGGAAAATCAGGCAAAAAAAGAAAAGCTAGATCAGGCTGATCAGTCTCACAACGCATCATCACTACACACAATTCGTATTGCATTGCTTTCCGTGACAGCTCGCCTAATGCTCCCCTCTCAAGGCCTGGTTTGGCCTTGACCTCCGCAAGGTTGCAGTCGCTTCCCGATCCGTACCTAAAACCACGAATTCCAAAAACCACAAAAGCGCCCCCCGTCCTACATGGGAGCCCGACTGCCCGGGTCGAGGGCGCCCACCCGCTCCGATGGCATGTTGTGCGAAAACTCAACCCGTCTCGGGTAGGATGGATGCCCCAGTAATCTGCCACAACATACCCTTGGCAGTATTTAAATCGGGTTGACCGATATAGTTAGATGCACACACATCTTCACATCTTTTTTTCAGACTATTTAACCTTTCTTTTTTTAATGTATAATGTCTAGCCTAAACACTCGAAAACCAGCAATATGCCGAACGGCCCCCCCCCCCCGGGTCTCCTCGGCATTTTGCCATTCCATCACCCCATAGGTATCCTTGTCTAGAAGCCTTCTAGAAACCGCACTAAGAGACTAACAGAGGGGCCCGTGACCCTGAACATTGGGTAAACTGGGTAATATGTTTTGTATTCTAGCAAGTAGCTGTCAGGGTTACAGCCTGATGACTAGGGTTGATTAGTAACCAAAATGCTTTGTATCAATCTGCATAAATGATCTTTAATAGTGAGGTTACATGACACTTGTTTTATAGCTATACTATCTTGTGGTATTGAGAACCTACAAACAGTTCTTTTTATATTGTTGTATTCCTAGTGGGTGCCTTTTCTGAGCCAGGGCTATTAGCGTCAAGAATGACCCAGCAGGGAGAATACTTTCGCGCTTTTGACCGTGTTATTAGTTATTAGGTGGAGAGTTTCATTCTCAGCTACCTCCGAACCAAACCATCTCGACCCATTGTCAAAGATACCTTTCCTGGAAATCCATGCCAAGAAAGACGCTACAGTATATCAGTTCCTTCCCGAGCTAACATGAAAGAGGGAGGGGAAACGGAGAATTGCATTCGGCAAACGCGCATAACTGCCATCTGCCGGTCCCTTCTATCGTTTCTTTCCATCACACATTCCAACCAAGTTCCAGCCTCTTCGGCTCAAGCTGCCACCAGATCTTTCGTCCTTGTCCTTTTCAAACTTCTCGCGCGCCTTCAGTGGATACGAAATCGTCACCATTAAGATCAGCACTCGTTTCACCCGTGCAGCCAGCTACATAATCAACTTGCCAGTTCAATTCCAGTCAACACTCCATTGCACCCCAACAACCACAGAGCATCTGCATTCAAGTCACGCCACTTGTTGATAGTTCATTTGCGTGTAATCTATTTCTTTCTGCTTTTGCTTCGCATTATTGCGAAGCTGTAAAAAAAGCGTCCCTTGTACCCTCCAGTATCCATGCTATAAATAAATGTCTTGTGTAGATAAAAAAAAAAACGACCACTGCTGGTTCCGTCGGGAAACGGCTGACATGCCGATGCAGTCGTCTGGCATAATTCTCGTTTGCATCATAACGAGCCTCGTTTCAGAACTCATCTCCTCTCCATCTACTCCGTCTTGGGATTCTCTACATGAATCTCCGTCACCTCATTCTCTCCGCTGCTCTCCCTTTCTCCCTCGACAATCGCCACCGCGTCCCCTCCTGCACCACCCATCACAATGTCTGCTGCGTGGATGCCTTGTGCGTTGCTATCATCTTCCGACGAGTCAAACTGGGCCACGTCGCTGGCTGCGCCCGTTGACTGCTCGGCTTCGGCATCAAGGTCCCCAAAGCTCCAGGTCTGTGCAAGAAGTGATTCGCCGCGGACTGTGCTCAACTTGCTGGGCCCCGATTCAGCCTCTGTGCTTGCCCGTCTGCCCCCCAGCGTGCGACCTCCGTACGCCGGCAGCTCTTCGTCTGCCTGGCCGCTGGTGTCGTCATCACCTCCGCTTTCCTCTTCCGTCGTGTCCTTTTCGTACTTGTCCAAAATGGATGCGAATCTAGGCCCACCCAGATGGCTAGACGCACGACGCTTGTAAAAGAGCAAATACGCGGCGCTGGTAATAATAGACTGGGTGTTCGACACAACGCTGACGGAAGAGTCATTGTAGTTGTACCATTTGCCGTCCACAAAGTTTTTGGCGTATGCAGTGTAGTGACCGCCACCAAGTCCACCGTAATGGTTATCAACCGCGATTAAGTCGTACACTTCCGACTTGCCATCTTCCTTCTCAACGACGCGAGCCGTCAAATCGAGCTCCTCAATCGGAAAGTCAACAAGCACATCCAACTTATCTCGTCGCCACCCACTGCTGCTAAATCGCTTCAGGTGAGTGACGAGGTAGTTTGGTGTCTTCCACAGATCAAACTTTTTACTAGCGCGCCGATGTTCTTTGCAACGTGGGCAGTACCACATGTCATGCTCCGAAAGAATCTCGGCTCGCTCAAATTCGTCTAGACATTCGTCCAGAGTGATACCCTTCGACTTGCGGTTTTGACGGCGGCGCTGGTTGGCCTTGATGACGGGATCCTGGACCGTTTCCAGGTTTAGAAAAGTTCGAGTGCCGTCGGCCGCATTTCCTCTGCCGTTTCCACCAAACACCATTTCCCAAGCGTCGTCGTTCCAATCGACCGCGATACCCTCGTGCAGGCGGATAAGTGGCCCCCCATCGGCAACGGTCGGGGGTATTGGCTGAGGGTTCACCTGCGGGAGACCATTCGCCTTACTGGTTCGAATCTGCTTGTCTCGTCGCTTGCTGCCGCGTTTGCCAGAGAATTTAGAACCTCTGAACTTCTTTCGGCCGCCAGTTCTCGAATTGCGGCCGCTACGGTCGAAGCGACGAGGGAGATCTTCCTCGCTCGACTCTTCGGCCATACGGGTCCTGATAGACTCTTCCTTAGATTCTTCTTCGTAGCTACTTGCGTCTTTCTCCTCTTCGTTTTCATTCTCATTCTCATTATCGTTCTCAGAGCCGTCAGCATTCGAACTCTCGGGGGTGGTGCTTTCCTCATCCTTGTCTGATGTTTGTGGTATGCGGTCTGCGAGACTAGGCAGTGTTCTGTTATTATCAGTAGATTGCCAACCTGTGGGAATGGCGCCATCACTGGAGCTGGCGAAATATTTCAGCTCGAACAGGTTCTGCAGTGAAGGGCTGAGCCGTGTCGAGGCATCCATGAATTTGGGTCGCGTCTTATTGAAACGCTTGAGTAGAGTTGGTTGCCCTGTCGGCACAGCGCCAGCGTTCTTCATTGTAACATCAACCATGTCGTCTTCGCCCTCGACTGACTTTGCAGCCACCTTGCCCTCGCCAGAAGAATCGGCGTCTGACGTGGCCACCATGTCCGTGTCAGCGCCATCAACTTCGTCATTGTTGGTCAGTTTGCTCCATGTGGAATATGTAGCAATCTTTTCAAGAATTTTGCGTTGAATAATGTCATAGCTAGATGCCTCCTCCCTGGTCACAGAGATGAAGTGAGGGGGCGAAATTCCTTCTGGACGACCATAAATGCTGGGCCGACGATGTATAACGGTAACAACCAACCTCTCCGTGAGGGAATCGTCAAGATCTTCGGGTTGCGAATCAATGTCCAACAGTGAGCGATATTTCTGCGGCTGGGCCTTTAATGGCCAATTGGTGGGCACGAACTCTAGCTCGTGGAATGTCGACACGTCGGACTGCGTAATCTCCTCAGAGACGTCGTGGGTGTTGTCGTAAATTTTAAAGAACCTATCCTTGAACTCCTCTGCACCCATCATTCGTTCAACCGGTACGCCAGTGCGGATGGAAAGATATGCCTTCAACGCTTCGATGGAGCTATGCTTAGGCAGCTCGACGTCAATATTAACGGGCACATCGTTCAAAGGGAAGAACTTGACAGTCGTGCTCCACACAGTCTCTAACGGAAGAGGAAGCGGCAAGGTGTTGAAAGGATCAAACGTGATGCTGATCTTGTCACACTCGGGACACTTGAGCGTCGATTTGTACATTCCGGTGAACAGGTCGGCAATGACCGAATCGTCTCTTTGTCTCGTGATATCCCAAACCTTGGCAGCCAATTCGCGAATCGCTTCAGGGTCGTTTATCATCTCGTCGGTAGAATCAGGCTTTTCGATATAAGGCTTGTTCCCGACCCGACTCAGATCCTCCTGAAGAGCATCTAGCAAGAATCCAAGGAATTCTTGCGAGTCTTGTTGGCCCCAACCAGAGAAGGTGCTTCGGCACCTGCCGACAGTGCTCTTGAAGTCTCGTGGACTAACAGAGCCACGGCCTTCTCGATAAATGTCGTGTAGGAGACCGCCATAGGCCATGGCCATTTTACCGTTGTAACCTAGTAGGTTGGTCTTGTTAATCTCGTCCAAATACGCGTCAGTGATGAAGAATTTGGTCAATTCTTCGACACTCCGAAAACACTGCAGCGCCGAATTCATGTAGCAAGTGTTGCCTAGGTTCTGCAGACCAACAACGCCAACACTACGGCCAAGCTTCTTCTTCCTGCCTGCCCGGCCTCTGGTCATGATGCCCTCTGGACCCGGGCTACTTCTAGCGCTGTCCGGTTTCGACGACAGTGCAGAGCGATTAGGCACACCCTTCTGGAACTTTGTCTGCTGGCCTTTGTATGTGCTCACTGACAACTTATTGTCAATCAATTCGTCCAATACCAACGTCGCATCTGTGACAAGGTTCCTCATATGTAGTTGAACGGTACTGTTGTATTTGCCGTCTGTCTGATCACGTATCTGGGATAACTGCTCCCGGTAGTTACGAGACTCTGCAAAAGTGGGCAAGTCAATCAGCAAATTTGGCCAAAAACCATCGGAATTGTACGTTTCGCGACCGGGAGAATCTGGCGGTGTCAATGCCGATCCCATTTCCTGAGTAGCTGGGATAGCGGTAGGAGCAGGGTGCCGGACTTGATGAAGGAGAACCTTGCGGTCAAGAGGAATGCCAGCCCAGGTTTTGATATCTTTCAAAAATGCCTGAAGATTTGCACCTCGACTTCTGGGGGCGACAATTGCGGGAGGGTTATTGGCCTTGAGAGCCTGCTCAATGGGCAATGGGCTGAGCTCAGACCAGAGGCGGTGAACGCGGAAAATCGGGGGGTGAAACTCGTAAAGAATGTTGTCCTCGGGACCGTCAGCCGAGTTTATAGCAGAGCGAAGAATGGGCTCTTGTCCTTCCGCGAGGCCATACCACTCCACGACGAGTTTCCAGGCATCCTCTGGGAAGAGAACAAAATTTTCCTGGTCGGCACCGGGTTTAAGGCGGGTAAAAGAAGCCCCTGAAGGGTCCTTGATGACTTGGTCGATGATATCCGAGTTGTCGACTGGGCCGAGCTTCATATTCTCGTGCTCCTTCTTGGCCTTGGTTGGTCCTTGCAACGAGCGTGCTTGATCGACCCATGCTCTAGAGACAAGATAGGCCTTGTTGCCTTCTTGAATGGGTGCATCCTCAAAAGCTTTGAGGAGTGTCTCAATAATTTTAACCTGCTCAGCAAGAGGAGGAAGGTCTTTTTGCAATCGAGGTTAGCTAGAATGTACTGCACCCGGGTCACGCCACACAATGTGGTTTGCAAGCTTACTCTGTGCTGGGCCATCAACACCGTCTTGGGGGTCGACGCTCATGGCCCGCGGGGCATCCGTCGAGTCAGCCGCGGTGGCGGATAACGAAGCATCCATGTTAACGTCTTCGCCATTGCAGGAGGCGGCGGCGTCGTTTTCGGGATCCATGCTGGAGGCACGACGCTTGAGCGGGGAGGAGGAGCGGTGGGGCAACTCAGCGTCACCATTCATGATAGCCCTTCTGGACACTCGAAAGGGGGACTGGCTTCTGGGCAGCGAGGGCACCCGCGCAGAACCAGTCTCGTCAATCGCCCGTTCGCCGTCGAGGGACAGGTCAGCATAGGCCGACGCACAGGTGGACGAGGCAGCCGAGGAGGCGTACTCGGGGAGCGACGTCGGAGCACGGCCGTTGTTGTTGGTAGCGCCGCCGTTGTTGGTGCTGCTGTTGGTGGCGGCGGCGACAACGGGCAGGAGGCGGCCAGGAAGGCTCGAGGCCGGCTGTAGCGAGTCAGATCGAAGATAGACGGGGTTACTCCCGCGGTGGACGCTACGGTCGTCGTCTATCGACGTGGCGGTGGTGAAGGAATAGGCGACGTCGTCGTGGTGTTCGTCGGCAGGCTCGCAGGAGGGTATGGCGATGTCGGGGGAAGGCGAGCAGTCGGGCTGCTGCGGCCGAGTCGAGGACGGTCTGGCGGCGAGCTTTCTCTTCTTTGAGGAAGACGTTTTGAAGGTGAGCTGCGTGATGGGCAGCTCGGGTTATTAATCAACAAGTGGCAGTGGTGTTGCGTTGACGACGGCGGTGATGCAGAGTGCAGGAACGAGGCAACAAGCGTGCATGAAGAAGAGCCTAGTGTCGTGACGTAGGTTTTCTTCTTAGTTTTGCTCCAAAACCCCGAAAACGATGATGACCCTCTTCTTGATTATTGTCAATTTTTTTCTGCCAAAAAAAAAAAAAGAGAGAACTCTGACAAGGGCTTCAAATATCGGGGCCAGTGGAGGGAGACGAAGCACCTGGAGTGGGTCTTATAAAGGGCTCCTCGGAAAGGCTGTGGCGGGGAGGCTGCCAGGGGGGGGACACCTGCACTTACTTATTCACCATAATACCTAGATTAGGGGAAGACGGAAAGAGCTGGCCCGCGAGAGTTCCCTAGTAACACGCATCATCTCTCCATCATGGATACTGAGTGTTTCTTTCCCCCGTCTTTGTCCATTCTTTGAATAGGGACTTTTGAATCACAAGTTGGCCCATAGCCGATTGGTAGAGCAGGGCGTCCCGTACTGTAATCTGATTACGCGCTGGCCTTGAAATTACCCGGTGCCACGGAATGTGTCATAATCGACAAGCTGTCCCGTCTTAGGCGGGCATGCCAAACATCATTTCCCTGCCTCTTGCTATGCTCATCTATTGAACTATGTTGCCATGCACGCTGCGCAACATCTAGCCTCATCATAGGGGAGGGGGCGCCGGCCGTTACCTGCTGGCATAATGGCATTACAGGTGGTGTCATCCACCAAGACCCTCACCAGCAACGGGCGCATCGTTTCAGCGTCGATCCTCATCGACAAAACCATGTCCAGGTTTGTCTTAATGCTGTATCGAGACGTCTAATCCGTAGTGCCCATCTTAATCCTACCTCAGCACTCGAAAGTAGCCCAGTTGCCCAGCACGATTATTGACACCGGTGGGCCAGCAAAGGCAGTAATACGGATACCCTGCCTATAATCATAATCGCAACCTACAAGTACCTTGCTCTTTTGAGTTTATCCCCGCCACTGCTGGCAAACAAATGCCCCATCAAATACGCCATCATCACTTGTGGCTCACATCGCAACGAAAGTGTCTCACTGCAGCAATTGCCAAAATTGCATCAATCCAT
Source organism: Aschersonia sp. MBC 622 (assembly GCA_030782805.1). Taxonomy (NCBI): domain Eukaryota; kingdom Fungi; phylum Ascomycota; class Sordariomycetes; order Hypocreales; family Clavicipitaceae; genus Aschersonia; species Aschersonia sp. MBC 622. The sequence continues at coordinate 95,131 of JARJPL010000044.1, forward strand.
CATGTCTACATACATAGTACCGACAAAGTCACAAGGAATTTCTCATTCATTCCCCTCCACAATGTCCGTGTGGAAATTCGTAATCATCAGTTCTATATGTGATCGTATCATCATGGCCGCCGCCCCACCATGATAACTTCCCCTTCTAAACGCGTCCTGTCTGTGACGTCTTTCGCTTCTCCCTCATCACCGTCATAGCTTCGAGTCAATGTCCTCGAATTCGCTCAGCTGCTTCACTGGGCGCGCGCCTGAGCTTGCCAGCAGACCCGACTTGTACAAACGAACATCCTCAATCTCTTCTGCAGTGTCGACGGCGCACTCTCTGCCATTGGCCACCGCCTCGGCATCGTCCGCGGGATGTGCCTTCTGCACCAGGCCAAGCTCTTTGATCGACGCAATGATGCTATCCAAGTCTGCATCGGACGGTTTGTGCTTGGCTTGCAAATGCGCCTTGACCAGATCTAGGCTCTTGCGGTGCTCCTCTGGCACATCCGGAAAGCCGGCTTGATTGAGTGCATTCACGACCTTGTTATCGCGCTCAACAGCGCCCCGCGCGTGTAAGTGTACCGAGATGCGGGCACGACTTGTCGAAGAAGGGTGAAGGTGCTTATTGTAAAACTCAATCATTTCTGCCTTGGTGACGAGCTTTACCTCTGCGGCATCTAATTGAGCTGTGCGTAGTTGATTAGCCTGAATTCCAACATGGCAACCTTCATGAACACTTACATTGCTCAAAGTCGTAGTACTCCTTTGAGATTTGACTCCAGTGCCGAGCCGACTCCTGGTCCAGGTTTCGGAGTTTCTCCAGCCTCTTGTTGATCAAACTCCTCTTGTGGCTCTCAAATTCGGAGTCGGGCATCGTATCCAAAGTCAGACCGAACTGGATCAAAAAGGCCTCTACACGGCGATCCAGATACTCCGGCTCTCTTTCTGATTGAATCAGAAATCGTAACCCACAAGTCGTCGCAAAACTGCGCATGCCAGCAAACACGATATATCCAAGCTGCTCCTTAGTACGTAACTGATCGAAGGCAGGTTCGTGCATCAGTTGGTCAGCGAGCAACACTCTTGCGCGAGTCCTGCGATCAGCACGGTCCCCAATGGAGAAAGTAGTCTCGATGCAGTGGTTGACATTAGCCGGGTCCTTCAACGTCTTGTTGTAGACGAGATTGGAGCCAGGCGGGATGATAAGTGATCGAATAATGGGCCACTGGTTGGGTGGCAGTATTCTTGATCTGAAAGAAGACGTCAAAAGATCAGTTGCTTTGATCGCATCCCCTCGGTACATGTTGCCATGAACATAAACCTCAATGTACATTTGAGCAAGCATCTGCCGCTGGAAGCTACGCACGTCATCAATGGTGATGTCCGGGAGTTCGGCAGCTAGCTCTTCAACGACGTAGTCACTCTCGGCGTGAAGCCAAGTCATATAGTCACCTACTTGCTGGTAGGATGATAGGAGTTGCCAATTGTCGTAACCGCGGGTTAGCCGCTCCTTTACGATATCAAAGCGATCCGCCTTGATCTCAATGTCTCGCATTGTTACCGCAGCCTGCTCCAGCAACACAGGAAGCTTATCATTATAACCCGAGACATCGAGGAATAGCCCACGCGAATCGAGTGATACATTGTACTGCAGGCCCGCAAGCTCAGCATCGTAAGAGTACTCTTCCAGGGCGTCACGGACCAACTCTGCAAACAGCCGAGCTTTGACGCTATTCTCGGCCGTGGCGTGTATAATGGGGTTCTTCAGGCTGACAATGACACTGGCTTTGGGCACCCAGAAGGTGTCATCCTTTTTCCACCAAGTACGGGCCAGCTGGTCGTTGCGCAAAAGTCTGGGTGAGGTAGCCGGTTCTGCCACTTCCTTCTTTTCCACTTCAAGCTTATTAGGTATGAACTGGTTTTTGTGTGGCAGGTGAAGGGCCGATAGTCTTTCGGCCGCCGAAACCGAGGCGGCCTTGGTTAGCTCGGCCATGAGGTCATCGGGTATCCTGCTAGAAGTATATTCTGTGCCATACCACTTCTCCTTCTTGTCCCATTTACCCGGGAATTTGCGAGAAACAATATTCATGCGTAGAGTTTCGGGACGGAGTAGCTCCAGGCATTTCGAAATTAATGTCGCGTCAAAGCGCCGTAAACGGCTGTGGCCGCTCAGCAACCATTCGCGAGGTAGAGGTTTTTGCATGACGGAGCTGATTTTGCTTGTGAAGCGACTGGCGGGTGTCTTCTGTCTGAATTTGAAGTCGACATCGGCCATCCCTTTTTGTTCTTGGAATATCCACTCTTGCGGCGGTGACTGACGCAGCAACGACACGTATTGGAAGAATATCTTGGCGATTTCGGGGTAATTTTTGAGACCCTGTGAGAAAGTAAGCAGCTGATTTTCCAAAGATAGCGAAAGCCAATTGCAAATCATATATACCTCTTCAGTTAGTCTTATTTGAACATCAAAGATACCTGGTGTGCCGGGGCAGACGGAGTATGCGCCTGCTGACAGACCATTGGCCCAGCCTTTGCTCTTGATGTAAGACATGATGCTGCCGGGCCCTTCATGTCCGATGAGGTGGGAAATATATTTGCTCGGCTGTGACTCGTACAGTTCCTCCTCATCAACGAATGGAAAGGCCAGATTCAGTTCCCTTGTGTCCATAACAGGCTTGGCAAACCACTGGATACCAACGTCGTTGGGTCTGAATGGGACCTCTTCAGTCCATCTGTTTTGAGGCAAGTTCTTGTTGACAATGGCGGAGAACAGTTGGACAGACCACTTTTGCAGCACGTCGAGAGATTCGCGACCGAGGACAACGAGCTTCATGCGGTTGGCTGAGTAGTGCTTGGCGTGGAAGTCGATGAATTTGTCGCGAACATTGATACCCTGTGATTCGGGGATGGTTTTGAGAACCTCAAAATTGCCGGTGGAGAAGTGGCAGTAGGGGTGCTTGGGATTTGAGAGCGACTTGTCCAGCTGTTGGAGACGCCAGGCATCGCTCTGCAGATTTTTCTTGTTCTCCGAGTCGACCGCTCTTAGCTCCCTGTCGAGAGTGCTTGAGAGGAATAGAGGCTCGATAAAGAATTGTGCAAAGCGGTCCAAAGCACCTAGAAGAGGCGAAGGATTTGATTCTGTGGGTTCTTCATCGTTGGCGGGTTTGGCGTCGACGTCGAAGTAGTAGTTTGTCGAGGTGCCTGCTGTGTAGGCGTTGGAGCTACCTCCATTGGAGGAGAGATACTGGCCATACTCGTTTTCTACTGGAAACTTCTTGGTGCCCATGAAGAGGAGCTTGTATGCGATGAAATATTAGCAGAAGATCCTGGAAGAGTATTGGCGAGGGCCAATTGCCCATTAGGGAACTCACATGCTCGACGGCATGGGCCATGCCAGGCATGCCGTCTTCATCAGAGAAGCTACCGACATTGACGTCGAGTGCGGCGCTAGCCTTGTCGGTATCTGGATCATGGACGAGAAGGGCCTCGAGGCCGTTGTCAAGGCGGACGACGCGATACTGCCTATCGTCGAGCGATGGTTTCTCGAGACGGTCGGTCAATACGGTAACCGAAGCGTGGCGGCCGAGCGCGGACGCCGGGTCCGGCACGGCTGAAGGGGGCATGGTGTGATGGCAGCAATGGACGTATCTCTGGATGAAGATTGATCGTGGACGCAGAGAGAGCACAGGAAGAGGAAGAAGCAGGCGGCGTAAAGACAAGGCGGCGCTGCGGACCATTGATGGGCTGGTGATACGTCGAAAAACTGTCCCGCCGTGGGGGAATGGGATTTGTGACGACTTAATAAAGAGCGGTCCAGATTTGTTCGGGGTCTGCGAGGGCGGCTGGTGGACAACAATGGACAGTGGAGTACTCTGTACCTTAGGCTGTAGCCTGCTGAGCGTTGACTGGCTGGCTGGGTTGGCTGATCTGGGCGCTTTGGCTGGCCTGGTGGCTGCTGTGGATGGTCTGTGATGGCCTGTGATGGCCTGTGTTGACGGGTCGGCACCCAGAAACTGCCCATTTTGTTACAAACTTCAGTACCTTGGTTTTATCAGTGAATCAGACCTGGTCCTGATCACTGCAGTTTGTCCTCTCGAGTCCTGCCTAGCCATGTTACAGTTGAAGAAGGAAAGGGTTACGGCGGGCGGGTCTACAGCCAGTGGACCACTGCATGATTTACCTTGTACTTGTACCTACCTATTTACCGGTCTACTGGGGTACATGAAGGCTGGAACCAAACAGGTACAAACACAGGTGCCTCCAGTACATGTTACGTACAACGTCCCGACGGCTGTTCAAGGCTGCGGTGGCTAAACAAATCTCGACACATGCAAACGCATGACACTCGGATTAACAACCGACCTCGTCCTCGTGTTCCTCACTCCCATAACAGGGCCTCACTCGCGTGATTCGCCCCCCATCACCGTCCTTTCCTCCTCTATCACAGTCAGTCAATCTCCGTACCCATCCGTCCATGCCCGCACACCTTTTGCCTGGCCCGCCCCGATGCTGCAGAGTCTGCGTCTGTGTGGCAGATCCGTCTCCCACCGTAGTGGAGTTCTATTCGCTCGGTATTGGACTAGTCGACAATGGCAGTTGACCGTCCTCGACGACAGGCTAGATCTGGCGCCCTTACTAGGCCCGACCCTGTCTGCCGGGAACCCCCTTGCTTGGCCTGTTGGGCTGAAGTGCATGAGACGGCGCGTGCAGTTGACGACTTATTCGTACCAAGTGCCTGGCACTGTTGATGCCGGCGCAGGAAGGGGGGACCCAAGGAATGTAACGCAAGCCCTTGGCCGCCCGCCACCGGATGGCGCTGGCTGATTCCCCAGCTGACTGCGGCCACCCACCGTCACAACCGCTGCCAAAAATTATGCAAAAGGAAAAAAAGTATCCGTAAAGACAAAAAACTCCGCCACATGTGTCTGTGGAATCAGAGTTGACTCGTGCAGCGCGGCGCCCTTGCATCCCGCGTCTTCCAAAGCTCCCAGGGCGGCCCCGTTCCCATCTGCATCCGCTGGTCAAGCTCTTCATCCGTTATCTGCACCCTCCCCGCCCGCTTGTCAGCACAGCTTTGGCTTCCGTCTTTGTCTGGAGCCTATCGCGGCCTACGCTACGTTACTTGGTCGCACCGCCGAAGCGCCATGCTCAACTGCTTACAGTAACCGGCCAGTTGTCCACAAAAGACGCTAGCCCCCCCAAAACTTCTAGCCTCCCGAGCGACTGGGTTGTCCCCCTTCGCTGCCGTGGATAGGGCATGTGCGTACACGCAAACTACACAGGAATGGTGTAATGGCACGATACGAATAGTCACTCGTTCAGTGGTGAAGCTCCAATTTGCGTATGTCTGTCTCTGGGCAATGTTCCTCACGGAGCATTTTGCAAACAGTACCCGTACAACCCGGATAGACGACGTTCGGTCCTCCGTCAAACATGTGCCACCAGCTCAAGACCGTTGTCAATACATAGGCCCGGGACTGTACCAGTAGGCTAAAGTAATTAACTCATGCTGGCCACCTTCTTATCCCGGAGCGTGCTGGCTGCAGATGGAGGGTGCGCCCCAGACGCCACGCAGCATCTCACGGTCACAGTGGCAGGTGTCAAGAAACGCCTCAGAAAAAGTCTCCATTCCCTTGTTCATTACTATAATAATCATTCAAAACTTGTACAAAAGTCATACTACTAAAAAGCATGTATCCCGACAAAATATAACGCCGTTTCTTCGCTAATCACTAATTGAGCTCATGATTGGCCTTGATCGCCTTGCTCTTCCCAGTATCCAGAATTACAGCTGGGTCGTCCTCGTCACCATCGCGGGAGACTTTGTTACCTCGTTTCGTAGTAATAGTGGCCCTATTCTGTTAGTGTCTGAATGCTTGTTACTGATCATGGCACGTACTTGTCTTCTTTAACATCAAGCACCTTGCCCTTTGGCTGCCCGTTGCCCCAGTTCCAGCTAACAGTTTCACCTGGCTTCGGTCCCTTGCCTGATTTCGAATTACTCTTCTCTTCATCTTCATCATCGTTTTCTGATTCGTTGCCAGCCTCCTTGTTGGAGGTTGCTTTCTCATCCTTGGAACCTGCCATGAATGACTGTTAGCAAAGCTCCTTTTTTTAACCCCAATATCGTGCCACTGACCTGATCGAGTTCGATGCTTCTTGGGCTCTGGAGCGTCGTCCTTGTCTTGCCTCTTGCGCTTATCGCCGGCTTCATTCTCCGACTGTTCATCATCCTCTTCCTTGCCATTGTTGCTAGATTTCTTGTCCTGCGTCTCGTTCTCCTTGCTGGACTTGGCGCCATTTTCCTTGTTGCCGTTGCTGGACTTGCCATTGACCTCCTCGTTTTCCTTTTTGCCGTTGCTGGACTTGCCATTGACCTCCTCGTTTTCCTTTTTGCCGTTGCTGGACTTGCCATTGACATCCTTGTTCGCGTTTTTATCGTCGCTCTTCTTGAGTGGATCGTGCCCCCAATTCTTGAGCGAAATGTACGATTTCGTCTTCTTGGCCTCGCTTTCCGACTTGTTCTTTAAAGACTCCTCCTCCTGAGCCAAGTGGCGCTTGCAGTAAGCCACCACTTTTCTCATGTGACTAATCTGATCATCAGTATACTTTTCAGCATCTTTTGACGGATTGGATTTCAAGATTTCTGTAATCCTTCGACCGCTTTCATGGCCAACTGTCTCCCCATCATCGTCTTCCTTGGGCCAGCCAGCTTCACCAGAGTCTTTGGACTTGAGCCATGTCTCTAGCTCCGATGCTGACATGTTGACAAGCTTGTTGAAATCCTGGATGACTTCCTTGGAGTCCTTCATTGTGAATATTTTGTTTTTCGAATGTATTTATCAATTGAGTTGTTGATGATTCTCTGTCACCATTACAAAACTTTGGTCATGTTCCTCCTCGTTGCCCTTTTATACTAGAACACGGCACAAACTCTAATACGTCATCCACGCGTTATACATCGATCTCCCCCGAGCAACAGGAGGCCATTGAAAACAGCGATCGAGACCCCTTGCAGAAACGATTTTGCAAATATGGGTCAAGTTTAGATATTTGAACCCAAAACGACCATTTTCAGCTCTGCTACAACTGAACGGTTTGTGGGCAGATGAGCCAACTGCTGTGAGGTGCTTACGTGCACAGAGCGGACGTCAAAGTGACTGGTGTCGTCATACGCGCATCAAAAAAAAAAATCCAGCAAAGACAACAAGACTACAGATTAGTCTAAACCTGATTTAAGCGGCTCGATATTCCGGCTCCAAAAATTACGACGGCACTCGCGCTGCAAAGCAGAGTCATGGCGACAGAACCAGGCCCATGTTGGTGATGCGGCATCTGAGACAACTACCAACGCCATTCACCCTGCACAGTGGTAGCATATATCGGTGAGAGTGAATGCCCTGCGATGATCGGCTTCCAGACGCTCTTTCCTTCCACGGACCTTCCGTTTCTGGCTCGTCACATATCACATCAACTTACCGATGGGCGATCGACTTTTGCGTATGCCTGGCCAGCATTGGCGGCGGGCTGTCGAGCTTGCGTTGGCAGCGCAGCATGCTGCTCTTGGCCGTCACGACTTTTTTCTGCTCCAACAAGAGCCTAGTAAAGCAGTAGTCAAGTAAAATTCCTTGATGGCATTACAAAGTTCAGAGATTGTGTGTGCTAGTTGCGGAACATGCGCGCACCGGTCGGTGTAAATTGTCGGCCGGCGGCACGATGCCAACCCTGCCAACTCTAGACGCATGACGGCCCAACCACCCCCAGAGTGGATTATAAATCGCCGACGAGGTTTTCAGAAGCGAGTAACCTGGTGTGAGGCCGTGCATTGGAGGATCCAAGGTACTCTGTACTCAGTGAACCAGGTGTACTGTTGCTTTGAACCTTGCCTCTCTACCAACTTGTCCCGCCCGCCAACCCGGCACTATGAATATAGCCTGGCAGGCGAATAAAGATGGACCGATAAGGAAGCTCTGATTGCGGGAAATGAAAGTTCGAATCACGTACCAAGTCACCGACATATTCTGCCGAGGCGGTGTCCTGAGCCAACCTCATTCCTGCGTTCATCGTGGCATTTAGGAACAACGACGAGAATTGACTGCTGTCAACACCAAGTGGTAACAGCGAACCGCACGGCACGCAGTACCTGTAGCTTCACGACGATTGTTTTTTTGTTCTTGCGAAATGTATTCTTCATTTGTTGGACATGTCTAATACCGTATTATTCTTCAAGCCATATAACCGATCCGGGTATTTCAAGCAGGCGATTGCGCCCTGCGCATCACTGGTGCCTGTACCTCACCCCCGAAGCTTCCTGTTTGTTTCCGTTTTTTTCCTTATTTTCCCTTCTTGACCTGGTGCGTTATCATCACCTTCATGCATGCACTAACCCTTACCAAAGTGTTCCCAACGCCTGTACGCGACCCGAGCTTGCAGCCTCGGGTCAGCCGTACCAAATCAAAATTCGTGTTTGCATATGATGTAGCCAGCGCATGTAACGTGTAACCCTCGCAAAATCTCTCAAGTATATACCATTCCCCCTTTGAAATGTTCTTCACAGCACCAACTAGGGCTGCTGGCTCGCTCCCTCCGCCAGCCTCTCTGCTTCCATGTCTTCCATCATCAGCCGCTCGGTAAAGCTTCGCGGCGTGCCGCTGAAGCCATCTCGCATAAAACTGGCTCTGTAGCTGCTCAGGTCGGCGGCGTCCATTCCGCTGGTGCCGTCGAGGCCGCCGACAAACGAGTTGAAGTTGCCAATGGCGGCGGCCTTGGCGTGTATCTCGGGGCTCTTGACGACGGGCATCATAATGGAGCGGCCCTTGTAGGAGCCGACCGAGCCGACGTGAAAGCGCGGCGTGGTCGGCGTGGTTGGCTCCGCAGCAGCTTCGGGCTTGGGAACTGGTACAGGGGCGGGAGCGACGGTAGTAGGCGAGCGCAACGCGTTGAGCCCCTTGCTAGACACGAATGTGGCGGCGGCAATTTCGTCGTCGCTCTGTTCGTCTGCATCTCCAGGCACCAGTGACCGTTGTGACAACGGTGTTGTACCGCCCTCATCTTCGAACTGAAACACGTCGTCGTCATCATCGCGAATCTCAGTGTCATTGACAGGCGCCTTGTTCTTTGGTGGCTCTTTGCTGAAAATGGTGGGTGAGTTGCCAAGGAGAGTCGTAACTTTCGCCGTCTTCATGTCCAATACGTCATCATCCACTACCTTTTCATCGTTGCTGAGCTCCTGCCGATGCTGCTGCATACCGAGTTCGAAAGTTGCTGGTTGTTTGTCCAAGTCTACTTGTCGCATTTTATTCGTGACGAGATCCGAGTCGGGATTGACCACAGTCCATACCGTGTCCTCCTCTAATGGCTCTCTTGATAGAGCCCTAAGAGCATCCGATGAAGAAATCTTTTTGGGCGGCGGCCCCAAGTCATCGGCATCCTGTCCCAGGACCGAGTCGGCTGTGACGTTTTCGCTCTCCCACAGTGGTGATGCTGACTGCGGCATCATGGTATCGCTGGGTTGCGGAGACGCAGTGGGCAAGAATTCAGCACCCATAAACTCAAACCGGACACGTCTAGGGCTCTGCGGCGTTTTATTTATGCTGGAAGATCTTCGCAAGGCACTGCGGGGAGCTTTGTTGTCGCTCTTGTCAGATGATGCTGACGAGTTTGCTTCTTCGGCCGTCACAGCATCACCCGGCTCACTTTCACTCGGCCGATACCGAGGTGGTGTCGTTAACCGACCGGGGAACCGGTCCTCGTCGGCAGATTGGCCCATGCTGGTTATTGTCGCGCTGTCGCGGGTGCTGCTCATGGTAACAGGCAACCACTCGGTGTCGGCGGTGTTTGGGCCACCGGCCGCGACAGAGGACTCGTGAGAATTAAGGGCAGGATTCTTTGTTGTAGGCGAGAGTGGTGTGTCGTCCGTAGGTATGTGAGAAGCTGCCAGTAGCGGGAGGTAGCTTGGCGTAAAAAGACCCTGTAGCTCGTGATCACGGTCGCGTGGGCTGCCTGGAGCATCTGGATAGCCGGAGTCGGCAGATTTCGGCGCTAGCGATAGAGTTTGGAACGTGGTCGTCGTCTCGGGGTTATTGTCGCTGAATGGCGGCCGAGGTGACTCAGCTGGCGCAGCGGCGGGCTCAGGCGCTGCTGGTGCTGGTGCTGGCGCTGGCGGCGGCGACGCGGGCGGATGCGGAGGAAGGCTCGGACGCAGCACTTTATAATCATCAAGAGTAGCTCCGAGCTTATCTCGCATGCTTGCAACGGCGGATGGGGCAGCCATGCGCGTCAATTCAAGGTAGTGCCGGTGAAATTCGCCTAATAAATTCTGGCGGTGCGTCTCGAGCCTGGCTTCAAGATTGTCGAGTTTGCTGCGGAGACAGTCGTGCAAGCTGGCCGCGTCCATTGCTGCTAATGGGCTGCACTGGACGGATGAATGGCTGTGCTCGTTTCCAGCGGGGGCATGACGCAGGAATGTGCCAAGCAGATTCAGTCAGAAGACTGGGCAGGACCGTCTTATTTTTGGATGAGTCCGAGGCGGACAATGTCATGCAAGTGATTCCGCAGTGTCATAGATATTACTGTGGTGGCTTTTGCTTCCATTTACCGCCATTTGCCCAGTGCTGTCCATCCCACGTTGTCACGTGGGTCGCCACAGGTGCTGCCAGGATTCATGCTTGCATTTTACATCATTCAGGTCTTTGCTTTTCTGGGGTAATGATTGCCTTTCTTTATTGGCTGCCGATTGGTATCTCAATGGCTGATCGGCCAAGGTTGCGCTGCCTTGCGCCTCACCATCATTTGTCTCACGTTCACCGGGAGAACCCTAACAGTGGGTTAACAAACAACGACGCTACCAGATTGTATTGCCATTATCTGAGTGGACTGATAATATGTTATATTTTTTCTTATCTCCTTTTGTCTTGCTGCTATATTCTTCGTTTTCATCCCCTTTTCAGGTTTTCTTTTTATCTATTTTGGCTACTCTTGATACTATATCCTTTCCACCTTGACAGGTCCCTGACAGCCACAGTAGGACACATTCTGTGTCACACCCCGCCATTTTGTTCATGACAGAGCTACATTAACGTAGTAGTTCCATAATTATTCGAAAGCTACAGAATTTCAACGTTGTCGTACTCAATTTTCGAAGAAAGGACTTTGGTAACCATCGCCACACATGGCTGCGTGTTAAAACACATGGCCGAAAGTTTCATAGCATAGCATACGACAATGGCAGAAATTACTTTCATATTCTTAAAATTAAACAAACCAATCTCAAGCATAAATATTAAACCTCAATTCTTTGCCACCATCCTCTTCATCGCGGAATTGACGTGTTGCGGTTGTAATGTTAGTCGCACGGGTCGTTACCCAGTGACCCACCGCTTACCGCTTTGGGATCAGAGCTTGCGCCGGTGCTTTGCTGTCCAGCCGCTGCAACTTTCTTGTGCCCCCAACAGCAAGCACCATCCTTTGACAGCTGCAGCTCGGAAGCTTTTTGGAAGAAGCTGTGTCAGATCCGCCAGTGCATTCTTTCTTATCTCCCACCCATCTGTCAATCATGTCAACAATACCGGCTGGCAGCATCCAGTCGGGCAACCCGCCCATCCTTCCCCTCGATTTCAACGCAAACCAGCCGCCCAAGGTCCGGGTCTATCCCTTCTCCAACTACACCTTTGGCGTCAAGGAGACACAGCCCGAGGAGGACCCTTCCGTCATTGCGAGGTTAAAGCGCCTCGAGGAGCACTTCGCTGAGCATGGCATGCGCCGCACGTGCGAGGGCATTCTCGTCTGCCACGAGCATAACCAGCCACACATTCTTATGCTGCAAATCGCAAACGCCTTCTTTAAGCTACCCGGCGACTATCTGCGGCCAGAGGATGGGGAGATTCAGGGGTTCAAGACGCGTCTTGACGAGCGCCTAGCACCCGTCGGCCGCCTCGGCGAGGACGAAAAAGACGGCGAGTGGGAGATTGGCGAGTGTCTGTCGCAATGGTGGCGGCCCAACTTTGAGACCTTTATGTACCCTTTTGTGCCTGCTCACGTCACACGGCCCAAGGAGTGCAAAAAGATCTACCTCATTCACCTGCCCAAGAATAGTATGAACCCAGCTCCGCAGCTGTCGTCTTCTCCAACCTACGTTTGCTAACATCTTGCGCAGAGGTGCTTAGCGTGCCCAAGAATATGAAACTGCTCGCTGTACCTCTATTCGAGCTCTACGAAAACAGCGGCCGATACGGACCCCAGCTTTCAGCGATCCCCCACATTTTGAGCCGCTACAATTTTGAATTTGTCGACGAGGATGGCAAGGTTGTCAAGGTCACACCCGGAGACGGTCCCAAGGCCGGAGACCAGCCGCCTAAGACTAAGGTCCTTGTTGGCGACGACACAGACATGAAAGAGGAAAATGGGACAAAATAATCCGGTCGAATTCATTGGCGACGGTGTTGGGCGTATGTATGATTCATTTTGGTCATTTTCCAAGCAAGCCGGTCTGCATGTGACTTGGGCATATCGCCTTTTGATATAGGCATTGCTAGATGAGGTGGAAATCTAAACTTCTTTTTACCGTTTATAAACGGCATGGATGATCACTCTTCATACTGAAGCGTAGGTCGATCGCAAGACTAGCGCAGGCTAATTAACCCTCTCGCTGCGACTGGTAGCAACGACATGATGTATCATCTAACGACTTCTATCAGTCAAGGCACTCAATACCCGAATACACCATTTGGCCAAGTATAATCGGATTCTGACTAAAGAGCGCTCTTACGCGCTGTCTGTAGTGTACTGCTCAAATAACGCCACGACCACAGCGTTGCATCAATGCGGCGGCCTCGCCACATCTTAACGAGGGCGAGCGGAAGAGGCAATGTACTGAAGCTGTCACACGTATCCTACCCTTCAGCCCTCTTGACTTTCCTGAAAACCAGAAGAACGCAAATTCAAATAGCATTTATAATACAGGGGTCTCTGTCGATGAATAGCCATCTAAGGGGCCGGTGGGAAAGCATGCGTACACAGCCTCAGTATGAGCGTGACAATCACTATCACAAGGCGTGTTGATTGCAGGTTGCGGGACCATGAGCAAAGCTGTCCACTTTTATAATGCTGCCTGTCGTTTGTGATTATTTCGCAATCGCAGAGCCAAGATATCCTAGATGTTTGATCATGACGCATGTCATCATGACAGCTGAGGTTTTGATCAAGCGCGCTCTTACACTAGTGACGTGATCGTTGTACGAATAATGAGACTGAGAAATGGCTTCGTAATGTTCCCGTATTCTTGCTGCAGTACTGGATGTCTGATCAGTACGTCGTTTCAAAACTGCCTATCAGACAGTACTGATGATAGTCACAGCCTCGCGTTCTTAGGCCCGACGAATTGAGTATATACAATATAATATTTTCGGTCTTAGTGAATTAGCTGGTACAAAACTCTCCAGCAAAACATTGAATGCCTTGCCAATACATATACTCTCCGCCCCTTTCACAAAAAAACCAGATTCTAAGTTATGACAAAGGATAGGACGTTGCTGGAAGTGATTCGAGGTGCTTGCGGTGGTGCTCGTTGGCCTACTCATCGTTAGTTCACAGAAAGCGACGTATTTGAAGAAGTATCACGCACGAAAGGTGTGCCGCAGTAGTTGCAGGTAGCAATCTCGGCCTTGTCGGTATTGATGTAGATTTTAGGGTGACCGTGATTGACGCTACCGCCACCGTCGCAAACAACCACTCGGTCGTGAGTCCATCTAACTGGCTGCTTGTGGACCATTTCCATCGCAGAGAGAGGTTGAGGCTACATCCAAATTAGTCTCCAGTAGACAATCATTGCTAACCAATTGTCCCTTCGACATCAAAGAGAAACCGCCGAATCCGTACCTGAAGCTCGAAGTCTGTCTGCTCGAATCGGGGGCCAGTCATGGCAGTGGCTCGGGGTTTTTGGTTTCGGGACCAGACCTCCACGCGGTTGGGAGCCTGGCCAATCTCGACGGCTACGGAGTCGCCGGTCTTAGTAGGAGTCTTGAACTCGTCCCGTGTCGTCGGCACTGTTGATTCGAGCTGACGGGCGGAAACGCTAAAGGCGCGACGGGAGACGCGCATGCTGCGCGCGAGGCCGCCGAATATTCTCAATTGCGGTGCCGCCATGATTGCGGGAATAGTATGTCAAGCGGGGAAATGTTTAAGTCCAATTGCAGGATCGCCAGCCCGGAGTCGTCTCGAGATTCCACTTGGTGAGAGCAGGTTGACGAACTAGAGTGAGTGGATTAGAGATCGCGGAAAAAGCTATTTTCCGTCGCGCGCCTCCGGTCCATAGAGCTCCAGAAAAAAGTTATGGATGCCTGGAAATTGGCGACTGATTTTCCACTGACACGCAAGAAATCGGGCATTGCGAAACCGCTTTTCGACGAAATTACCAATCAAAGTTCTCACCGTCTATTTTTTTAGGAACTTGTCTTCTGTGCAACTCGAGCTGCTAAAGCTCTTTCCCTCCATCATGGCGCCCGACACACCGAAGGGAGTCTCTTCGAGGCTGCTGACAATGAAATTCATGCAGAGGGCTATCGCATCAAACTCTACACCAGCGTCTCCAGATTCAGAAGGGAGCTCGGCGAAGAAGAGAAAATTAGACCATGGATCGCCTGCAGGTAGACTCAGCATGGACTTTGACCAAGCATCTGTAGATGCTGCTATGCAGGCCCAAGAAGCGAAGCGCAAAGCGGCGCTTGAACAGCACGCGACTGGCGACACGCACTGGGTCCTGAACACCAAATTCGAGAAATCTCTCACTGGGAAACCTTCCAAAGTACCGCGCAAGATTGTCTACGTTGGCTATGGTGACATAGACTCTGAGAACGAGAGTGGCGACGGGGAAGACGTTGCCGCGAATGGGCGCACATCAACGCACAAGCCTAAGCCAAAGAATGAGGTATGCTGTGACATTCAACCTGGTCATCTCGCCATGTCAATCTAACGAAATGAGCAGAGCGCGCAAAACCCAAGCGACGACGAGTCTGGCGACGAATCTGGACAAGGCTCGGACGACAGCGAGGAGTCGAAGCCCAGAAAACGCAAAGATACCGGCCCGCAGCGAGAGCAAAGTAGATCACGGTCCAAGTCGCGCACACGCCCAACCGCTGCAGAAGTGAAAGCTAAAGAACTGCGCGATAAGCGTAGGAAAAAAGAGGTGCGGCTGAACAAGATTACGTCAATTTCGGGAGCAGGCGACAGCCCGGCAAGCAACAAATCCATGACTTGCTATAACTGTCATCAACCTGGACACAGGGCTACTGACTGCTCACGACGCAAGTCTGGTGTACGTAGCAAATAATGGTATCGCAAGAGTGCCTTGTGATTGTCCATTTGTAAATGATACATCTACGGACAGAGCTTGTAGAGCGTCAGTAGCGCGCATAGTGAGCCGGACTGGTGCTCACACTGGATTTGCATGCAGGGACCCGGGGCAGCTGGACTGCCTTACGAATTATGACATAGAAATCAACCCTACACCGGGGAAAGAACAGTCTTTTAATTGGATTAATACAATTGCTCAAAAGGTCTTAAAAGAGAATTATTACATTTAATATAGCATTCGATATACATGAGATTGTACTGGTAGGCGTAGAATAGCATGAATAACTTACTTGCTACATGTGTGGATCCGCGTACAGTGTGCTAGGCCGGCCGGCTGGCTCTTGATTCTAGTGGCGTGAGAAGGATGGCTGCGACCTTTGCTCGACACCATTCTGGCGCAACAATATCGCCACACCCACGAGAACCCAGCTTCACTTGGAAAATCCTCGTACTATCATACTACAAAATGGCCGGTCTCAACTTGGAGGTGTTCAAGGTAGGAACAAAGCTCTTGCGCGGCCCTCGCGGCCCCTTGTTCCATCATCGCTGACCTGGACGAATGCATCAGTTCGGCATATATGTCATGTTCCCCATTGGCATCATGTACTACTTTGGCACGAATCTCGACAACCGTTTCTCCGTACCCGACTTTTGGCCACGGCCCGAAGAATGCAACAAGCTGCCGCGCGACCGCGACGAGCTCAAGATTGAGTACGAGCGCATGCTCGCCCGGCAGCGCTTCAAGCAGGCACGTTTCGAGGAGGAGCGCGCCAAGGTTGAGGGGACCGCTGGCGTTGGAAATGACTCTTGATCTGGGATTGACTGTGGGGATGGTCTGCAAGTGTCGGAGGATCATGGTTCCGGCTACGCGGACAATGTAAGAATGTGTATGATGGAACAGATGGAGATTGTTAAGACTTCCGATCTAGGACGGTGCATTGGGCGGCGTTTTTTCAAATCAGGATGCAAATGACCCAAAAATTAGTATTAAAATTAAGCTGGAAATACTACAATAGTGTACAACAGTTGATATGCGCTCTGCACGATATCAAACATCCAGATGCCTCTCTACAGCCTCCCATGCGTCTTCTGTGGCACGTCCTTGCTTGGCATTTGCGAAGATGGCCTTGACTTCCGAGTGCTCCCTTAACGTGGCAAGAAGAGAAGTCAGCGTAGCCGCAGCCTCGTCAGAATCCAGCTTCACCATGGTGTCCTCGTTGGGCGCCCAGACAATGTCGGCGGCGAGCAGCTCGAGGTCAAACTTGGAGGCAAAGTCTTTGGCGATGGCCATGAGCATCGAGGGCTCCGTCCACAGCACGTAGCCGCCCTCGGCATTCTCCTCGACGTCTTGCGCGCCGTCGTGCTCGATGGCCTCGTCCAGCAGATCCGAAAGCGCAGCAGCGTCGTCCTTTGGTTTGAACACGGCCCGGCCGCGGCGGGTAAAATTGAACGCTGTCGAGCCGCTGACGCCTCCGGCCTTCTTCACGGCGAGCTTCAAATCTTGAAGCGTCCGCTGCTTGCTGTCCGTCTCAATGTCGACAATGAGGGCAATATCGGGCGGCAAGAGAAATTCCATGGTCATGGGCTCCAGCTTGGCGCCAGATGCCGATTTGCCCTGGCCGCTGGCGATGGCGCCTTCGATGAGTGCCTTTGGGATGCTGGCTGGTAATTAGGTCAGAGAGACTCAAGAACACTCCTTTCAGATGGTACCTTTATTTGCAGCCGCGATCGCATTTGTGAGCGCCGGATTATACTGAACATCGTCACCATACACTTCTTAGTATTAGTATCAGTTGTAAGCCAGTAGCAGCAAATGGCCACATACTTCTCGAGTACATTGTTATCAACTTTGTGAAAGCTGTTCGCTCAAGCATCTTCTTTTTATCTGTCACTGCCTTTATATGTTTCGTCTTGGACCATTTATTATGCCCAGCCTGTCTGGGCTGCGTCGTGGTCAAAGTTTGTCTGCACGCAGGGCAGATGCCGAGACGAGGGGCAGCAGTTGGGCGAGCTACAAGCTGTGCCAGCGGGCCAGCAAAACGTCTGGGGAACGCCATGGCGGCGATTCAAGGCCAAACGGGGCTGGTAAGCTAATTGAGCCTCTTCTGAGCAATGTATAAATGATGCAACATGTGAAATCCGTGATGGACAAATCCACGAACGGGTTAATGATCTTCCCCTGAGCCTTGAGGTCGCCCCGCCAGCTACTTGGTACAAAGTGCCCTCCAAAAAGGACTCCAAAAAAGGGAGCGAATCCACCAAAGCTCGTCACTGGTAGTGGCTGTCGCTGCCCCTGTGGTCCGCAGCATTTCGTCTGGACTTTTTGCTATCGACACACGACGACCTTTGACGCCACCTTGGGCAACTATATAGCCTTGTGCAGACTGCATTACTCTGCTCAACGGTTGAATGGCAGCGTCAGACCATGTCATCTAACGAGGAGCCCGAGGCTCTGCCCCCGGCCGCTGAGTCGCAACCCACGCCACCACTTGCTCCAACGCCCGCCGCCGAGGACAAGAAGAGCGACAACCCCGAGCTCGACCTTCACAAGCTCCAGTCTCTACCCGCGGAGCAGCAAGAGCTGTTTCTTCTCACATTCGTCACCGATTTAACGAAATATGTCCGCCAGCTCGACGCCGACGACTGCTCAGCGCAGCAGTTCTACCTCAAGAAGGAAATATTCCGCATCATCAACCTCGCTGCCCCTCAACCGTCGAGAGTAATACGCAACAACCTAGGACAGTGTCTCGCCCACGTCTTCACCCATGGCGACCGAAAGCTTCTTTTCGAGACGATCAACGACTTGGCGAGCGTCATCTCTGGCGCCAAGTCGAAATCCGACACGGAAACCCGCGCAAAGCATGCGGCCGTCGTCTGTCTGGGCGATGTGTATGCTGCTGCCGGAGACAGTGCAATCGGGCTGCACCAGCTCTGCTGCACGGCACTTGTCAAGCTCCTTAAATCTTCTTCCAATAACGCAGGTCTTCGTGCAGCCATCTTCACCGCTCTGGTCAAGATGACGGGCATCGTCGAGGGTTCCATGGACGAGAGCATTGCGCGTGACATTTGGAAGCAGGGCAGAAACCACGCCTCTAGCGACAAGGGCCCCCTGGTTGTTGTTGCAGCTTCACAGTGCCTTAAAGCCCTCTTGAAGCACACCACGTACTTTCGAAATTCATCCGACTTTGACAGGCTAGAAACGGCCATGTTTAAAGCTTTCGATTCATCCAGTTCCCAGGTTCGTCACGCTGCCGCCAGCTGTCTTGCTGAAGCGTATGCACATGGCTACTCCGAGTCGGCATCCAGCAAACCCACCAAGAATAAAAAGACGAATCCCAAGTTGAAACGCCAATCCACACTCCCTGGTATGGTCGGCGATGATGACGAGATTCCTTCACGTACAGCCAGTCCTGCTCCAGGAGCGAAGCGTAAAGAGGATCTTGCCCTCTCACTTGGTGAAATACTGCGACAGCTGGCTGCTCAGTACGTGAAACCTACGACACCCAATCGCGCCCGAGCCGCCATAGGCGTGTGCTTCGGCAAGCTATTTCGCCGACTCGGCGAAAGTGTCGTTGAGCCAAACTATCTGCTCATTGTCGATACATTGACGACGGATATTCTGGGTAATACAAGCATTGCCAATAATCGCTACCGTCTCTTGATATCCCGCAGAATCATTGATACACTCCTTCACGACGTCATTGGCAACAAAATTTTAGGAGAGTCGGGTCAAATCAAGATTGCCGAGGTTTTGATCAATAGTATACTGAAAAACTATCCCGCTGCCTTACCCGAACGCCCTGAACCATCAAAGCAGACTCTCATCACTGCACTTCGCGCGGTGGCAGCTTTAATTCAGTCTCTGGGCTCCGCCACAAACAAGTTTGCCGAGTCGTGCCGCGATGGCTTGCTGCAAGTATTTCAGCACCCGAGTTACTCAGTTCAGGTGTTTGCCTCACAGTGTATGAAGGTTTTCACGGTAGCGTGCCCTCAACAATTGTTACCCTGCCTCTCCGTCTGCATGAACAGCCTGACTAGGGAGCTTTCGCTTCTCGCCGGTGGGCGAAATTCGCAAAGGCGATGCATCGGCTTAGCGCATGGGTTGGCGGCAACTCTCAGCTCAAGCCCGTTGAGACCTCTTCACGGTTCACTGGATATTAATAGCCGTGTCCTGTCCATGGCGACCAATCTGCTCAAATCCTCGGGCCAGTCCGAACTTCGAGTCTCGAGTACCCAGATTCAGGTAGCATGGATCTTGATCGGTGGCCTCATGTCTCTGGGGCCCAACTTTGTCAAGATCCATCTATCACAGCTTTTGCTGCTCTGGAAGAACGCACTGCCGAAGCCGCTAGCCAAGGATAATACTACATCGAGAAGTTTGCTCGAAGCTTCTTTCCTCACTCATGTGCGGGAGTGCGCTCTAGGCTCGATATTGGCGTTCCTCGAGTTCAACAACCGCTTGCTGACTGTGGATGTGTCTAAACGCATTGCCACTATGCTGCAAAGTACGACAGCCTTCCTAAAAACTCTCCCAAGCAAGAAGACCACCGAAGATATTTTGCAACGCTTAACACCTGCAATTCAACTACAAGATCTCGAGAAGATGGTTCAGCGTCGAGTGCTCCAATGCTACGTCAAACTGGTTAATCAAAGTCCTGCGGGCGGTAGTGAAGCTCTGCTGCAATCTAACCTGCTTACCCTTGCCATTTCTCTCTTCGCAGATCCGGACAACTACTCTGCAAACTCACTAAGCGCTTCTATTGCCAATGCTGCCGCCACCTACGAATCCATCTGGGATGTGGGCGACAATGATGGCTTTGGCCTGACTGGTCTTGTCTATGGGTTCAATGTCCGCAGCTTGCCCGGCCAACATGAATCCACTATTCAGGACGCATCCAAACCTGATTCACCCGAGGAAGTCATCGACAGCATCTTGCTATCACCCATTTGCGGCAGCTTGGAGCACGATGCGTCTGTGCTCTACATTGGTAGCCTGGACCTGAATGAAGCCAGGCCTGATCCCCCAGCCACGGAGGTCATCAATATGGCAATCCAACTATTTGCTTTTGCCTTTCCTCTCACACCGGGCAAGGTGCAAGAGAGTATTCTAGAACAGATTCGAACTTTCGGGTCCTCTGGTTCTCTTCAGCGCGATCTTGCAAGAAACGCAGCGATCAGCGTCAACGTTGCCACCGCAATCTTGGCCACCATGCGCGTGGCAACAAAAGAGACAAGTTCACCAGCTGGCAATGTCACCAATCCCGCCGTGGAAAAGCTACTGCAGGATATTGTTCGCGACTTCGTCATTGACCAAGATCAGTACCTGCGGAGTCTTGGATACGCTGCTACAGCCAGACTCTGCAACGTATATGGTAACGCATTCACAAATCATGAAATCAAGTACTTGGTAGACACCATTGTCAGTAACCGCGAGCCTAGTGCACGGGCGGGCTGTGCCATGGCTCTTGGATCTATCCAGACAAAAGTGGGTGGTATGGCCGCTGGTTATCATCTGAAGACTATTTTGGGGATCCTCATGTCGCTCTGCAATGACCCTCACCCGATCGTTCACTATTGGGCTTTAGAGGCTTTATCTCTCGCCGCGGATGCCGCAGGCCTGAGCTTCTCCGGCTACGTTCCAGGTACTCTGGGAATGCTAGCTCAGTTGTTCGTCTCCGAAACGCATCACCCGGAGATTCCGTCTGCGATTACGATGGCTCTTGAAACAGAACTTTCAACGCCAGCAGCGATTGCACGATGCATTGATTCTCTGATCAATGTGCTGGGCCCTGACTTGCAGGACTCAAAGAAATCGAGAGAACTCATTTTTACCTTGGTCCGCCAGTTCCAGGAATCCGACGACAAGCAAGTCGAGAATGCTGCCTTGATTTGCCTAGAGCACCTATCTCTATATGCGCCGGGGGAAATGCATTACTCAGACTACGTGCAGTTGCTTCAACGATACCTATCGTCTGAGCACGGCGAGCTACGTGACGCTGCTGTTGATGGCATCTATAATATGATGAAGCGTAATCCGCGCGATGTCTTGCGAGATGTTGAGACTGGGTTCGAGGAGAAACTGTGGCTACTGCTCGATACCGCGCCCGAACACGACGGCATTAAGAACATTATTAGGAACTGGCTTCAACAGACGTGTCTGCTTGAAACGAATGAGTGGTTGGATCGATTCCAGAGGGTTCTTCGCCTGACACGTGTCAAAGAAAAGTATGAGGTGGCCGTGGCCAAGTCATCCGGGGGCGGGGTTGACTTGAACGACGAGGAGGTTGCCGGCTTCGCCGCCGCTGCTACGGAAACAACAAAAGATGGCAAGGATGCGAACTCGTCGACTGATGCCGAGCCTTTACGCTGGCAAGTGACCACTTTTGCAATCTCTTGCATAGGAGACATGTTTGCCATGGTCGCCAAGGATGTGGCCTCGAACGGCGAATCGCCAGCTCAGACAGCACTCCAAAGCAAGATTGCCGAAGTTGTTCGCATGGCATTCTCCGCATCAACGTCTGGCGTGCTAGAGCTCCGCATTTGGGGATTAAAGATTATCGGGGCTGTGTTGAAAATGTTTGGCAAGACACCTGATCCCGATTTCGAAGAAGCGATGTTGCTTGAGCAATACCAAGCACAAATCAGTTCCGCCCTAACGCCAGCTTTTGCTGCCGACTCGTCTCCGGAGCTCGCTTCGGAAGCGGTCAATGTCTGCGCTAGCTTTATTTCCATCGGCATCGTTACCGATGTCGAGCGCATGGGCCGCATTCTGAAGACTCTCGTCAGCGCCTTGGAGAACTTCTCTTCTGACGATGAGAATGCGGGTATTGGCGATCTCAAGGGCTTGTCCTCTAACGCGCAAACCATGGTCAAAATTGCCGTATTTTCCGCGTGGGCTGAACTTCAAGTCGCGAGCAGCGAGCAAAATTACCTGTTGGACGTTTTGAAACCACATATTGGCACGCTGACGCCGCTGTGGCTGGAGTCACTGCGTGAATTTGCCCGGCTGCGGTTCGAGCCCGACATCTCCATGACTCTGGGGCCCCCGTCGCTGTCTGGGAGCCTGGACTCCATTTATGCTGCCCTTAATCGAGAGACGCTTCTAAAGTTCTATCAAGATGCGTGGCTGAAGCTTGTCGACGCCATTGCCTCTTTGATTGAACAGGACAGCGAGTTTGTTTTTGATGCTCTCGATGGCAAGGAATCAAGCGAAACCACTATAAATGGTCAACGCAAATCTGGCATTAATTATCGCGACGAGCCGGTGGCGTTCTTCTTTGTCCTGTTTGGCTTGGCGTTTGAATCGCTCGCCATACGGCCTGGCCAATCCGACTCGCTGGCTACGCGCGACCAGACCCTGGCCATCTTACAGGCTCTCAAGCGCATTCTGCACCCCAGCGTCTCTGGCCACGCCATTTACCGCCCTGACGTATTTGCCGAGACCATGGATCTGCTTGATCGTCTCGTATTGACGGAAGACATTGATGTGCAGACAGTCATCGTCGATATTGCGCGCGCCATGTGTGTCACTCACCCGTCTGCCCTTCGCCACGGGTCCGAAGAGGGTGATTTGTCAGAGGATATTGACCAGCTCTTCGAGCTGACTAGAATCATTGTCCTTGTCTTGTCGGGCCTGCTGCCCAATCTGGCTGAAGGCAACCAGCCAGTGCGGCACCAAATTAACGAGGAGACTCTCGTCCTCATTCGCACGTCTCTGGATGCTCTTGTCGATGCCGCTGAGGTATTCCCAGCCATCATCAAGTCAGACTTGCATGCTTGCATCATTCACATATTCGCAACCATACTCGCCACGCCGAGCTGCCAGGAGCTGATTGTTCCCCAATCGCTCGCCACCTTGAAACGCTTCATTGGCAGCATGAGCGCCTCGCGGAAGATTGCGCCCGATGGGTCGTCTGCGACTGACGTGCAGCTGCAGGGCTGCTTGCGCCGCTTCCTCTCCATATACCTTAACGCCCAAAAGCGCGAAGAATCAACGTCGCTTATCTGCGTCAGAAACTGCCTGCTCGCAACGACCATTCTCTTTACCGGCGGGAACAATCACCTCCCGGCCTCTGAACCGCTGGTTGTTCGATATCTCGACGAGCTCCTGGACTGTCTCACCGACCGCATGGTAAGTTGACCATGCA
This sequence comes from Aschersonia sp. MBC 622, assembly GCA_030782805.1. Classification (NCBI taxonomy): domain Eukaryota; kingdom Fungi; phylum Ascomycota; class Sordariomycetes; order Hypocreales; family Clavicipitaceae; genus Aschersonia; species Aschersonia sp. MBC 622. The sequence continues at coordinate 118,611 of JARJPL010000044.1, forward strand.
CAACTGAAACCTAATCGCTGCTAAAAACCGTCACAGACTTCAAAGATTGCCGCCAACTGCATCCGGTCTCTGCTCCTGCAAAGCTCGCCCTCGTCGTCCGACGTCACTATTGCGCGGTACCTCGTTCCGCGGCTCATCGCCTTTGTTATCAACGTCGAGCCCGAGGACCCCGAGCAGGCCCGCTCGCTCGCCGCGCACAGCCTGTGCCTGTACGTTGGCGCCGTCGACGCGGAGCGCACCCACGCCGCCATGTCCCTCGTCGTGCCCATGCTCATGGCCCGCGCGACGGCCGAGGGCGAGGCGCGCTATGCGGAGACGAGCGCCCGACTGCTCGAGGTGGCGGCCGTCAACCAGGACGTCTTCCGGGGCATCGTCGGCGCCATGAGCACCGCCCAGAGGAGCCTGCTGGAGGAGGTGGTGCGCTCGGCGCGGCAGGTATCGAGTAGCGCGAACCAGAATAGCACTGACGCGGCGGGCCAGCCGACTATTCAACTCAAGATGAATTTTGGCGGCTGAGAGCTGATGAATGGAAACGAGACATGTCTTTTTTGCTTGTACGAGACTCATGCATACGGAGATGGGGGAAGCATTAAACAGGAGAGGTTAAAACAAAAGGCATTTATATCACAAACAACAGTTTTTAAAGAATATTTTCCTAATGTTTTCTGGTAACTTGTTTTTTGTCCTGCTCCCGACTGTGTCTTTATCGAAACCGACAACCTATCCTCGCATCGAATGGGGGTTTCTTTTTTTGTCAGCTTTTCACAGATCATGGCAACTGTAGGAAAAAAGGAAAAAGAATTAAAGCAGTGCAAAGCAGCGCTCTGGAGCTCGCTGTTGGCAGTTATGATGGATACCCCATATCTGGTAAAGCAGAAGGCGAAACCCTAGTTATTACACACAAAAGGTTTGCTGTAATTGTGTCGACGGCGAACAAAGTCTAGAGCCTGAATCGCGCTCTCGTGTGAACTTTTGCAAAGACTACAGCTATACTCCTGTTCTCTGTGGCAAGCGCCGTCTTCACGTCTTTCGAAATGAAAATGTGTCCTCTACCGCTGTGCCGTCATCGACGGACACGTCGGATACATCCGGGTCAAACACTCTGCTCCTCCTCTTCGTCCTCCTCCTTCCTTTCGGCAGCTCATCATCATCCCACTTTGACGCTCCGTGCCACGTCTCCGGGACCTGGTCCACCTCGCCCAGCGACAGGATGCGGTACTGCTGCGCCGTGGTCAGCAGCGCCAGCGGATACTCCATGTCCGTGTTGATCCACGAGATCTGTGCTCTAACCGGTGCGCCACCACCGCCGCCGCCGCCGCCGCCCGCGCTGATGCTGCTGCTGCTTCTCGTCGCGATGAACTCTTCGGGCACCACCGGCGTCGGTCCCGGCAGCAACGGATCCCACAGATACGACAAGCCGCTACTACTTTTGCCCTTGTCTTGTTGGGAGGAGGAGGAGGAGGAGGAGTGGATGAGTAGTAGCTCCCGCGTCTTCTTGTGCCACGTAAAGGTGACGACGGAGTGGAAGACGAGGACGGCGCGTAGCTCGGCGGCGGCAACGTCCCAGATCCAGACGGTGCAGGGTGCGTCGTCGAGCCGAGTCGCGAGGAGGGCGGATGAGGCGTCAAAGGCGAGGACGGAACATCCGGGCTTCGCTTCCGTCGTCGGTCTGCCGTCGGATGGCATGCTGGGTGGTGAGATTGGCTGCGTCGCGCGCTGAAAGGTGCGCACTGTCTGGCCGTCTCTGGATGTCTCTAGCTGTTCCTGCCATATCTGTAGCCATGATTAGTAACTATAGTTCTAGCGGTGGTTCCAAGTTTCTTTGTCTAAAAAAAGAATCGAGAAAGAAAGAAAAAAAGAAAGAAGGAAGGAAAAGAAAACGTACATGCAGCGTATCTCGAGGCACAATAGTCACAGGATGTGTGAATACTGCCCTCCTCCTCCAAGAGTCTGTTTGCAATATCGCAATACTGCGACTATGATCGGCAACGGCGCAAAGGTCCGAGTTGGGACTCGGTTGGCAAGTCTTTATGCCCAGTTCCAGCGAAGCATCCGGGCCATCTGATAAATGCGCGCCACTCATTGTCCTAAAGTGCTGCCCGTCCGCCGTGTACAGAATCAGCTGGTGGCCCTGCGCCGCCGACTCCCACAGCAGCAGCCACTTTCCATCCGGCGTCCAGCAGACGGCCTGCGCGTCTTCCACCATGTCCACCGCCCACGACTTTTGCACCAGTCTGGACAATGGGTGGTGTATGCTCACGAAATCTTTACCATTGGTCCGCGTCAGAATGGCCAGGTGCTGGGTGCCGGGACGCACCGAGTAGCTCCGGCCCACCGACGACGGCTGGTGGAATTTCGGGTTGGCCACCTCGACCGCCGCCGTCGGCGGACACGACGAGGAGGAGGAGGAAGAGGAGGAGAGGCTAAAGATGGCGAGCTTGAGGCCCGACGGTGAGCAAACGAGGACCTCGCCGTCGTGAGCGCCAAACCGCGCAATGCTGGCCTTTTCGCCAGGGAGCAGCGGGCTGGTAATGGTGGCGTGAAAGGACGACGACGAGTCGTCGATGCTGGCGGAAAAGACGTGCACGCTCTCGCCGGCGGCGCAGACGAGCAGCCGCGTGGACGAGGGCGACCATTGGAGAAAAGTCACGGGACCGAGGTTCGACGGTAGTTGGATTGTATTCTCCACCTGCAGAGTCTCGACGGAGCGCACAGAGATGATTTGCGCATTCAGCGTGGCGACGAGTCTGCCATCTGGGCTTGCTTTGCACAGTGGCGAGGCTGTCGGAGGTTGTGGTGAGCCAGAGGTCCGCAGAGACGTTGGGGGCGCATTTCTGCAGTGTTGGACATACAAGGAAACACGGGAGACGCATACATGACGGTGTATCGTCTCTCGCACGCACGCGAATGATGAAGGTCGTTGAGTTGATCTAGAGTCGCTGGATGTTTACGGCATTGCCAAATTGGGGTTAGGGCGGGGCAACGCTTCGCCGAGAGAATGTAGCCAACAGTCAATGAAGAGGTCAAGATTGAAGAGGTCAATATGGATGAATTATATCAGTAAATAATACATTGACGCATCTCATTAAATGCTCCCCTTCCCGCAGCCCCATCTCCGCCCAATTGTTATACAAGAGCAGGAGAAAAATGCAAAAGAAGCGATTCGCGTTACCATACATGACCGAGCCAACATGCCCTCCAACAATGCCGCTATTAAATATATTGAATTTCCTCTTTCTTTTTTTTTTTTTGCCAAGTTTCCTACTTTGCCTCTACCGCCTTTTCCCACGCACTCTCGAAGCCATCTTGATTCTCCACCATGACGATGCTCTGCTCGCCTTGCGTGGTCGTCTCCGCCGCGGCCGCCTTCTTCTGCGCCTGTCTCTCTGTCGTGGCCGTCGCAGCAGCATCCGCAGTCTTCGCATTTCCCGCGCTCTCAACCAGGCCGTCGCCGCGCACCTCGCTCTCCCAGTTGCTCGAATAGACAACCGCCGCAAAGGCCTCGAGCCCGCGCACGGCCTCCATATCCTGGAGGTACTCGTTGGGAACGCCATTGCCAATGGCGTGCGCCTGGCGTGTCAGCACAGATAGAATCTTAGGCAGCAGGACGACTTTGGTCTGCTTGGACTCGGTAATCAAATTGGCCATGAAGCCGCTCTCGTCGTTGGGCAGCTCAAACGCCTCCGGTGCCAGCTTCTTATCCACCAGCGTCGAGAAGCCGGCGTCGAGGAGCAGCGTCAGCACGTGGCAGAACGCGGGCGACTCGATCAGGTCGGCCGTTTCGTCGAGCAGCCGGCGCAGGGACTCGGGCGAAGGCTGCGCGGGGAGGCCTTGCTGGGCGGCATTGTCTTCGAGGATGCCCGATTGCCGAATTACTTCATCTTCCTGATCCTGCGGCGGGAGCAGGTACTTGAGCCAGTTGGCGCTGCGTCGCTCCTCGGGGGTAGAACCCTCAACCTGTCTGCGGACTTCAATGACAAGATCGGACAAGCGGTCAAAGCTGATGAGATCGCGGGGGTTGAGCGTGCCAAAGACGGAGCGGACAGCGCTGTCCACCGTCTTCATAATGTCGACCCAGCCCTTGTTGAGAAGCCACCAGCTAAAGGTGAGGTACTTGCGGTTCGTGTCAAAGTCACTGCCGTAGGCCTGGTCGGTGTTGTCGTCGTCGTTGTTCTCGAGGCTGATCGTGGCAGACTGGGTGCCGGTGGCCAAGGCCACGACACTGGAGAGATAACTCCGGCGGCCGAGTAGGTTGAGCTGCACGCGGGTGAGCATTGTGAGCAGGGCGAGGGTATAGATGAGCGTAAAGGCCCGCGTAACAGCTGCAGCTTGTTAGCAGATGATGTGAGGGGGGCGGCAGGGTCAGGCATGCTGCACATACAGCTGATGATTAAATCATCCCACAGCTGTCGCTTGGAGCGACGAGACCTGGCAGGGGAGCCTTCCTGCACGGTGCCCTCGGGTACAGAAGTCAGGGGAGGGAGAGACGCCTGGCTGGCGTGCACGCCGCTCTCGCTCACGATGGAGCTCTTGCTGTCGTCCTCGGTCAGGGTGGTGTCGGCGATGCTGGGCGGGGCAGGCGCGGCATCCGTCGGATTAGCTTTGACGACCTTGGCCGTCTTGGCCTGCTGGATCTCGTAGGTGATTTGCTCCGTGTTCATCTCGGCGAGGACGTTTGTGGTGGCGGTGGGGAGGAGGGCGAGGACGGTAAAGGTGCAATCTTCTTGATTTTGCTCAAATCGTCGACGCAAGCTATGCAAAGTGTTAGAATGGCAAATAAAATGGGGTCTATGGCATTTGAAGGAGATGCGTACTTTTCTTTGGAGATGCGCTCGCTAGACATGCGCTCGCGCGCGTCGGTGATTTTGGACATGACATATTGGCTGACGATGTAGCCAGCACCGACGAGGCCGACGCCAATGGCGACTGGCGTTCGGTTCCGGCGGAACCATCCCCGTACAGACGAAATCATGACTTTTGCAGTCTGTGTTGAGCGGCGATGGATTGCGGAGGAGCTCAGATGGATCGAATGGTGCCAATCGCTGTCATGGGGGGAGGAAGTTGGGCGTCGATGCGCTCGGCGAGCTTTTTGGCAGGGAAATTGAATTGCACGCTTGTTGAGCAGAGGGGTCTTGCGCGAAAAGAAACCCCCTTTTTGCGAGACAAGATGGGAATGGAGATGACAATGTTTTGTAGCTGCACGTGTGAGGGCGTCAAAGCTATCGTCATCTGAAGTCTACCTAGGTAGGTAGGTAGGTAGGTCAGGTAGGTGATCCACGGCGCGCACAGTGCTGGAACCAAAAGCTGTCTTTCCTGGGGCTGGCTGGCTGGCGCGAGGGCGAGCCGAGGTCTCGGCCCCCGAAAGCGACCAGAGCAAGCCAAAGCTGGCCAAGACAGCCGAGCTTATGAACGGGGTACATATGTTTTACAGTACTTTTGTGCGAATTTACATGTACCTTGCTTGTGCCCTCCCAGGCTGTGCCAGGTCTTGCGCCACATGCCCCCAGATCTGGAGCTCTACAGGCTAGCCCGATTCAGCCATGATGTTGATGAGACTCGACTGAACAACCTGTGCTGTCTTACAAGGGGAGGGTTTCACAGATTTTAACGGGTAGAATTAATTAATTCAGTATGATCTAAAAGAAAAAGGCGACTTGATTGGCGAGCGAGTCACGTATAAAAACTTGTCACGTCTTGAACCGAGTTTGGTTGCCAGACATCACATCTCCGAGTAAATCTGTGTTGGTTAATAGGTAGCCTCCGAGGCGTTGCTTAAAAGTAGTCAGGCTATATTTTAGCCGATTTGTACATGTTAGCCGATTTGTACATGTTAGCCGTTTGTACGCACATGACCTTTGGCAGCTCTTCCAACAAGTCGTAAAGGCCTCTAGCGAAATCCAACGAGTAGTCCAGAGAGTAGCATTCCGCCAGAAAACTGAAACAAGAAAGCCCAGCGAGTTGACTCGAGTTCACAAAAAAACGTACATGACTCTACATTGACATTTGTGGCGTTGAGTTGATTCTACAGATGATTTATCCCTCGCCCTTGCCTTGCTGATAGGCTGTGCTGGCGTCGTCATCTCTTTTGCAGTAAACGTCAAGATCGTTGCAGAGTCAAGACTATAGTTCCGTGCACTGATTAAATGGTCTCCTAGAAGAATACAATGGAGAGGTCTTGTATACGCCCGTTCCCGCGTCCATCTTTGCCCCTTCAAGTATCCCGTTTATACCTGCCTCCCTCAGCCAGCTATCCGTCCGTCAGTCACCACACCAAAACCGCGTACAACCATAAACTCCCTGACCTTGTGAATTAGCCAACGATCAGTCTTAACCTTTTTATGTCATATGAAATTTTTCCTCTTTTTTTTGGTTCTTCTTTTGCCGTTTATAGCGTTTTGGCCCGTTGCGCAACCCATCTCGATAAGCTCTTCCCCCTGCGCACCAATCAGCGGCGCGCCAAAGCCAAGCCAATCTAACCAAAAAAAATCCGTTTCTCTGCGTACCTAGGTAAACCAGTGGGCTGATGAGCTGAGAAAGCTTCCCCCACCACCCATTTTCCCCCGCAGTGACGTCCTAGTCAGAGCAGCTGACTGTCATCATCTGCACCTCATTCCCATTTTCCCTCTCAAGCCTTGACCTCTTCAACGTCATCCTCTCCTCTCTCTCTCTCTTTCTCTCTCCCCTTTCCCCCCCATTCTTCCTACCCTCCACTGTCTGTCATATACCATCAATTGCTTTCACACCACTCACCCACCATTTTATCCCTTTTGCACGATAATCCCAGCCCGCCGCTCCGATTGCGCACCGCGCCGCCCACACCCATTTCCCAAACGGCGCGCGCGCGCGTTTTCCGCCCCTCCCCCGCCCGTTTTCTTTTTTCTCTCCCCCTTCACCTGTCGGGGACCCCCCTCCACCTACCCTTTCCC